>ML334824.1:0-23943 GCA_005239505.1 Nicotiana paniculata
CTCATGCATTGCATTCATTTATATATGTACACTGACCCATGACCAGATGGCGTTACATACATACATATATACATACATACATACATATACATACATATATATACATATATATATATACATATATATATATATATATACATATATATATATATATATATATATATATATATATATATATATATATATATATATAGGAAAATATTACGGAGTTATATATGCACCACTACCTTATCAGCTGGTATACGTTGATCTATTCAACACGAACGAAACGAGCAAATGCACAAATTCCATAAATGACTCTATTCATAGAATTACAAGGGGTGTCCATATTCTTAATTCCCCATGTGAATTATAATTATATCTTTTGTTCATGGGTCTCAGAATATATATAAGTTGATAAAGTTTGTTTCATGATATTAATCAGAGGTATAATGATCTTATGACATTTCGAGAGATTTTATTGACATACTTCTCATGCATTACATTCATTTATATATGTACACTGACACATGACCAGGCGGCGTTATATACGCATATATGTGTGTGTGTGGGGGGGGGGGNGATATAGAAAAAGGTTACGTCGGTATATACGCACCACCACCTGATCAACTTGTATACGTTGATGATTTTGCCCACAGTGGCCGAGATTATATGATGGGATATCCTCAGAGGCTTGATGATGTTATGAACACATATACCTATGCACGACATGACATTCATATGTATATGCATGACACTATAAGTATTTCATGATTTACAGAGTTATACAGACTTATAGGTTGAGTCATTTACTCTATATTTCTTCCATGTCTTTTACGTACTTATTTATATGCCTTACATACTCGGTACATTATTCGTACTGACGTCCCTTTTTCCTGGGGACGCTGCGTTTCATGTCCGCAGGTCCCGATAGACAGGTCGAGAGTTCTCTAAGTAGGCTATCAGCTCAGCGGAAGGTGTTGATGCGCTCCATTTGCTTCGGAGTTGCTTGTTTGGTCAATATGATTTAGACGCGTATTGTTTGGTATGGCGGTGCCCTATCCCGACCTTTATGTTAAGTGTATACTCTTAGAGGTTTGTAGACAAATGTCATGTATACGAATGCTTGTATGGTCTTGCCAGCCTATGTTTAGAGTTTACAAATGATCATGTTGGTCTTATAGGCCCGTATATCACATGTATAAGTTTTTATATCAGGTTGGGTCATCCTATATTGAGTATTCCCTTATGTTATTCTGGTTAGCCCGTGACGGTTCTTTTGTCCCATTTGCCAATGAAAGTACAATAAGAAAGATATGTTATGTTAGTAATCGGTTAGGTAAGGTACCGGGTGCTCGTTGCGGCCCATAGGTTTGGGTCATGACAGAAGTGGTATCAAAGCAGTTCTGTCCTAGGGATGTCTACAAGCCGTGTCTAGTAGAGTCTTGTTTATGGGTGTGTCGTGCACCACACTTATAAGCAGGAGGCTACAGAGAATTTAGGATTTTCTTTCTTTCTTCTTACTCTAGATCGTGTGGTTGAGCTCAGTCATAGAATTCAAATTCCTAAATTCTATTATATTTTTAATACAACGATACCGACATCTAGAAAGACGGTTGGTAAGGGATTGAATATGGTTGTGGAAGAATTGGGTCAGAGGAACTCGATTTTGCATAATGCTTATGATGAGTAAATGTAAGGTCTCCAGCAGAACATGTGGATACTAAGATGTGCTCTGGATTAGGAGCCTTAAGGAAAGAATATCTATCCACCCCTATGGTTAAAAGCAATGAGAGATTTAGAATATAGATACCAATTTCAACTAGAGAAGAAGCAAGATGAAGAAGGGTACAAGGTACCCAGTTGATAAAGATTATAATTATTTACCACTAAGGCAGAGGAATATAAGCTTTTTGAGTTAAATTCAATAGTAATAGAGGTATGTACAATTGGATACATCAATCTTAGTTATGCCCTATGGGATCTAACAAATATAGTTAGAGAGAAGAACGGGATATCAGGATCCGGCTGCGGTTAGAGTGACCCAAAATGGTGGATGAATTGTTTGCGTTAGTTGACCTTTCTGAAGGATATTACAAATGTGCTAATAGATCTCCTTGTGAGACACCCAGATGGTGCACTCTAAAATAGTACAACTAGATATGAGTACCACAAATATGGGCACTGGAAGCCTGGAATGAATAAATATTATCTTAGTGTAGCTCCCGTCCCTAGTTGAGAGAGAATGTTAGGCAACCCAAAGACCCAGTGGATGGAGCAAGGGGATCTAAAAGAAAAAGAATGTCTTGGTGAAGTTTTTAGAATAAAGCGATAGACAGAAATATTAGCTGAGAAATAAGAAGAGAGTTAATAAAACATTATGAGTAAGATGTGATACATGCACGACGATGGTAGATAAAAAAAATAAAAATGACACTATTACAGAGTCTATAGTTAAGTGAAGGAAGAGACGAGAGGTGACATGCCTTGAGAGAACAAATGAGTATAGGCCCTAAAGTGATATCCTCATTTCGAGAAATAACTTCGCGACGCTAAAGTGATTACCAGAAGAAAAAGTTAGACCCCAGAGTAATAGAAATCAGTATGGACTATGGTGAAAAAGATAAATTGAACATGAACTAGGGACTGAGTGATTTGATGATGGTCGGCATCATGAGAGCTTCATATTGCGTTCCGGCGCTAATAGAAAGGACCACAAAATAAGATTCATGAGAAATTCAGAGAATGGTTATTCAGGAAGACGCTTCCCTAAAGCAAGCAGTGTGAGCAAACTTAAGCTTAAGGGACTATATGTGCCAGGTAAACTAAGTATCACCCTCGTGAGTAAGGAATTTTGTTATCCTTGGTGCGGAAAGATTATCGCAAGGCGAGTAAGGATCATCAATAATGTGAAAAGATGAAAAAGATAAAGAGGTGAAACATCCATAAGTAAATCGTCGTAGCTATAGATCTTAGTACTCCCCTAAAGAGAGGAATATGGAGTGATGTGGCGTTAAATCAGAATTAAGTGATTCTAGTAATTATGGAATGGTAAAGGAAGAATGCGATAAAAATGAGATTGTAAGCACGACGTCAAGGAGAGGAAGTAAGGGTTCCGACCCGGGATGTTATTGATAAAAAAAGCCAGTGTGAGAGGTAAGTTAAGACAAAGGAAATAACCCAAGAAAGTTTACGTGGAATATTGATATGAGAATGGGACAACGATCACTTAGTAGTTGATTCAGGAAGATCCTAGTTATGGCAAGATAAGAAGATACAGATAAATCAATAGATCGTGCAAGATAAACATAGTAAAACCCTGTATAGTGAATTCAGTCTCGCAGTTACGACATCGTGATCCTTGAGATATATTCATATAGGAGTTGGGGAAGTTAAAAAGGCACCGTATGAGTATTATAGAAATAAAAGATAGTGCCACTGGGAAGACAGTCGAAATACAGTTTAGAAGCAAACCTACAAGCACAAGGGCGTGGAGGTAAGTAACTACGAATAATTATAGGCGAGAAATGACATAAAAAATTCCGACGAGTATGCGATGTAATAAGCTCGCAGCTCTACAAGAGACAGAGGGTCCTCCCTAAGAGCTACAATGAAAGTCTAGTTGAGGAAATAAGAAAGAAGGTTTCAACCTAAACATAGTAACTTGAAGAAGAAATGGTCATGTAAAAACAGTCTCACTACAACATTGTATGCACTCCATAAGAAAGTGGCACCTACTGTGGCTAATGAATAGGAAGTCAAATCAAAAGTAATATTCGAGATCATATGAATTGAGCAAAAACTCTGGCATGCGTGGGAACTAAGATAAGCTAAGTATGCACGCAACAAGGGGGAAGAAGACCAGGAAAAGTAATTGCCTGCGATTAAAGAAAGTGGAGAAGGAACGAAAGGAATTATTCGATCAATGATCCATAGTTAGTTACGTTATGAACGCAATTAAGATTTCAGAGTATTATCCATACAACATATATGTTGACAATCATACAACCGTAGAAGATTTCGGTATAAGTTAAAAAAAAGAATTGAGTACAAGTCATAGATCAAGAATTGAATTGTTAGATGATGGTATCATGAATATTCCATAGCGTCCATGTAAGGCTAAAGTGGTGAATAATACCGTGAGCCACATATCGGAATATAGTCAGCCTACATAAAGACCGATCAGAAAAAAAGAGGAGACTAAAGAGTTACCACAACGAAGTAAATCAGGAGTCTGATTATTGGACTCGGAAAATTATAGGAATCGTGATTGAAAACATAGCAAAAATCACTCTTAATAGAATAGGTACAAGAGAGATAGTACAGTAGGCATATTCTATAACGGCTCTACGATAACGCCAGTTAGAAGAGTACCAGCCTCATAAGAAGTCAGTATGAAGCTCCCACTGGAATATGTATGCACCAGAAGTACAAGTATTACAATAGAGCTTCAAGTTGTGGATGTAAATTATACCTCTATGGAAGGGAGGTCATGAAAGAGATAGAAGATATGATGCGAGATTTTAAGGTAAGTAATGTAAGGATAAACACCGTACGAGATACTCAAATGCAGAAGGTGGTGAATAGTCCATACTTCAGATAGAAGTCTAGAAGCGTTGGGATACTATGAAATACGATTATGGAAGCATGGTATCGCTCCCAGGTGGATCACTCTAATCATTTCAGATGTTCCTCGATGAGGCGTGGGCGCTACCGCAGTGTTACATAAGGGGTCAAGTTATCAATGGTGGATTATGGATCAATGTTAAAGTGAATGGACAATAGATGGATAAAGTTCCAACGCATGAGAGGAGATAAGGATTCCATCCTTTAGATGAACAATAATAAGGAATCATTGAAGGACTTGGATTTACACATCTATGATAAGAAGCGAGAAAGTAACCTAGAAGGCTGGAATTGGGTAGCAGACCTCGATAATAAAACCAAGGGAAGATTTATGGTATAGTATGACCTACTTAGATGCAGCAAAGTCATACGGATAAATAATCAGATTATGAAATAAGATATAATAATATTCATAAGTTCGACAAAGTACCGAGCAAAGAACTTCAGTATACCTATAGATGTCCAGAGGGACATCTTATTAAGCTCTGTATATGTTTACAATGTAAGTCCTAGAAATTGGCCAAAAGCTGGAGGAAAAAGGAGAGAAGAGTCGCATAGGTGCATTTACAAAGTCAGAGTCGTACAAGATGCATGATAAGAGGTAGCGACAGTTAAAAAATTGAAAGGATTCCGACCACGAGCCATGGTGTGGGAAAAAAGCATCAAGGGAGAAATGCCCTGGCCTTTGGATTTATTCAAAGAACAGTTACTTAAATGGCAAGGAGAGTACTAATGTATTCGCAAGAGCTATGGCTTATGAGAATGATAAGTGTACCAGTCAACATTCGAGGATGAATGTTCGAAAGGGGGGAATGATGTTACACCCCATGTGTTCATACATGAAAGTACTCCATAAGTGAATTGATGGAAGCTCAGAAATGAGATATTACATCCCGCATTTTTGTGTGTTAAAGTTTTGTCTTTCAGTTAATCGACGTAGACTCGGGGATGGGATTATCTTGAGATTAACGTATTGATGCTATTTATAACAAGCGATAAGTAAGTGCCGTGAAGAATAAATGGTACACAAATTAAAGAAAACGAGTTTCGTTGAAGGTTGTCGATTTGGGATAAAATTCGATCTGAGCCATAATACCCGGTATTTATGGACTAGTGCTATACAAGGTACCCCATGACCACAATAATAAGGTACGTAAAGTGTATTAAAAGTGAGTAATATATTAACTAATTTGAAACAATTCTTAATTATATGGAAAATTGGTTAATTATTGGTCACGACCCAAAATCCATAAGGCCGTGATGGCGCCGGACATCATTGTCAAGCAAGTCAAATCATTAATTAATTGAAATAATTTACGGTTTTAAAGTTTATGAAAAAACATTTCCTTTCAGTTTATTACATATTAACTAAATAAAATATGTTAAGTAAATACAATGGTATAAATAGTCCTATTTTAATAAATATATCCAACACGTCCCAGAACCCGGTGTCACAAGTACATGAGCAATTTTTAAGAATTTTACAATTTCTACAAGGCTTGTCCAAAATACAAGTGGACAAGGAAATTTAAAATAATGTGATACAGTATGAGGGAGACTCTATCAGCTGCGGATCGCCTCCGGATGAAGTAGCTCGCCTAAGTCTCCAATCCTCCACATCGCTATGAAAGTACCTGTGCAATAAAATGCACAGCAAGTGTAGCATGAGTACAAAAACAACGTGTACTCAGTAAGCCACCCGCCTAACCTCAGAGAGGTAGTGACGAGAGGTCAAATTAGACACTTGCTAAAGGTCAATTTAGAATATTCAAGTGTGACACTAAGCATGATTATCATAGGTAATTTATTAAAATCAGGAATAAATATTATCAACTCCGTTCACATTTAACACTTTATATCTTCGTCATATTAATAACAATTAATCAACATGGGTGATTTAATCAAATAACAATTAATCAACAGGAAGGAAAAACTTCTTCCAAATTTTTTAATAACTTTAAATCTTTGTCATTTCAGTTGACAACTTAAAATTTCAGGCCACTAATCAGGAAAAAATCATAGCAACTACGCAGTAAGTATCATGCACAAGCAATGCCGAGGGTCGAACGACGCATACCAACAATAATAAACTGTGCACTACCGAGGGTCGAACGGCTCGAACCATAGATGCATCTATTTGCCCCGCTCGCGAATCGATCATGAGACACGGTTATACATACAAATAATAAGGCTAGCCTGCTCGCGAATCATACCTGCGACTCAGGTGCTCACATGTACACATATCCACATAATAAATCCGTATTTTTATGAAGAAAGCAATTTTTTCTTAGGAAAGTGGTAAAATTCTTCTTATAGGAACATGAAATATAGCTTTTAAATCTTAGTTTTGAAACTCATTTGCCAAGTTTAATGATATTCCATAATATAACCTTACCATGTATACAATTATCCACATAGGAATGCATTCTCTTTCTAGATGATTAAGAAAATGAACTCTAGTCTTCTTCAGATATTCAAATACGATTTTGATTATATTAGCAGTTTAATATTACAAGCAGGATTACAGGTACAACACGTAAGACATGTTAGTGGGTCCTAGACTACCCGGACAAGGCATAATAGTAGCTACGCACGGACTCCCGTCACCTCGTATGTACGTACGTATCCCCTGAAGAAAGTAGCACATACTTAATTAATTCACTTAGGGAGATAATTCCCCCTCACAAAGTTAGAAAGGAGACTTACCTCGCTCCGAAATTCCATAACCGGCTTCCAAGCCCTTCCGACGACTCCAACGGACGCACAACGCCCCAAAACTATCCAAGCAATGGCAAACCAATGAAAATATACTCTAATATTTACAACAATTCCAAATTATATAACTTCCCAACCCTGATTAGTGAAATGACCAAAATGCCCTCGGGCCCGGAATCCGAAATTTCTCGAAGATATATTCTACCCATAGTTTTACTAACTCAAATATACAGTTTACTCAAATATTCATGCTCATTTCGTGGTAGAAATCCAAAATACAAATTTTTAGGTCTTTCCTCCAAAATCTCAATTTTCCTACTAATTTCCATGTCTAATTCATGTATAATCCTTGTATTAATCTTAAAAACATGAAGAAATTACTTACCTAGTGATGCTTGGTGGAAAACCCCTCTTTAAGCTCCTCAAAATCGCCCACATTAATAAAACAAATGAAGGAAATGGCCAAAATCTCGGTTATAAAACATTCTGCCCAGACAACCCCTTCTACGCGATCGCACTCCCCTTCACGTGATCGCATAAGACAATCTCAAGAGCCCCCAAAATTTCCTCCGTGCGATAGCATAAAAGACACTGCGATCACATAGGCCAACCCATCTGCCTTCACAAATACCTCTATGCGATCGCAAACAACTCCCCGCGATTGCATAAGAAAATTCCCAGGGCCTCCAAATCTTCCTCTATGCGATCGCATACACTACCACACGATCGCATAGGACAAATCCCAGAAGCCTCCCAAATCCTTCTATGCGATCGCATACCCACTCACGTGATCGCATAGAGTAAAAATTTGTTGCACTCACACCAGAAAACCAGCAATCCTCACAAGGCAAGAAGCGACCTGTTGAGCATCCAAAACACGCCCGAGGCCCCCTGGACCTCAACCAAAACTACCAACCAGTCCCAATACCTCATTCGAACTTAGTCGAGCCTTGAAATCACATCAAACAACATCGAACTCATGAATCGCAACCCGATTCAAGCTTAATAAACTTAGAACTTTCAAACTTCCACATCTGATGCCGAAACCTATCGTATCACGTCCGATTACACCAAATTTAGACACAAGTCATATTCGACATTACGGACCTGCTCCAACTTTCGGAATCGCATTCCGACCTCAATATCAAAACTTCCAATTCCGGTCGAATTTCTCAAAAACCTTCAAATTTCTATCTTTAACCAAATGACCTACGGACACCCAAATTCACTTCCGATTGCGCTCCTACTCCAAAATCAGCATACAAAGCTATTCCCAGACTCGGAATCCCAAACGGACATCAACATCACTGAAATGTGCTTCAAGACAAACTTTAGGAAATTCCTTCAAAATGCTCGAGGTGTTAAACAGTGATTTAAGAACTGCTTTGGAGTTATCTGAAATCATTGTTTAACACCTCGAGCACCTGTCTGTGTTACCACAACCCAGTTGAGTACATTAGCTTGATCAAATCTGAAGATTTCTTCTTTTATCCATATAATAAGCTCAGAACCTAGTTCCAATACCTAAAATTTTCTCTGCCAGGACTAGTTCCAGTATATAAACAATGTATCAACTACCACACGACATTCTAGAACATGACTGCACACCTTTGCTGAATTAGCACCATGCACCGCAAGATTCATCATCTAACCACAATGACGTTCCCTGAACCTTAATAGCCAAAATTCCACGAATCTGATGCTCCCAGTGCACCTTATGATATAGACATACATCCTGCTATAATGCTGACGATACCACCACAACGGAGGAGATGTGTAGAAATTCATACCCAACTGCAGAGTTAACAAATCATTGAATATCTCATCTTGACTAGAATCATCACCTCATTATGAACCTGAATAATGATATTTGTTCTTTAATATACACTTCACATAACCTTATCGCATTGATCCCTGATCCGAAAATCTCGTCTCGCTCAATATGAACTGCTCAAATGACAAATCACTCCAAACATGACCAACAACCTCACATGATACCACATCGCGCCAATAGGCCATAATTCGAACATGATAATAAGAAATGACTCGGGAAGGGACTATTCAACTCACGCAACTAATATGAACTTTTCTCAGAAAATAGGAAGAAGAACATAAGAAAGAATAAATATAGGAACCTTACTCATCATCATACTGTTGCGGAGTGCAACCCGATCCGAATAACATACCCGTGGTGACGTGCCAAATTACTGAATATCGATCATAAGCACGCTAAGTGCATAATATCATCCTGGGGAGATTGATAAAGCCGCATGCTACAAAACTCAAGCACAACTGAGGTGCGATATATATATATATATATATATATATATATATATATACACACACACACACACACACACACTCTCTCTCTCTGGATCTCAAGAGCTATCCTGCTCACATAACATCCCCACCATGCAGGACCTCAACACATAGGAAATTATCAAGCCGTTTCACAACTCACACGGCACAAATCACAATATTTTTATTTGACGAATACGGAGCAACATCTGTTGTTCTAATACCTTTCCATGAAAAGCACTCTACTGAAATGAACATGCCTGGCTCATACGGAACCCATAATCATATTTAAATCCATCCACAAACATCGAGTCTACCTTGCTCGCACCAAACTAAGCTAATAGCTTTTACCTGGGTTCATATTAACCCACTTTCTCTCATAATACGCGAGAACAACCATCATAGCCGGGACAAACACCCCACAATTCACAATCAAATGAACTGAACGCTTCTAGGCATAAATTCTTAAATAAACAATATTGCACTCTTTTATACTCAGTCCAAATCTTCAATCCATCAAGTGATTACATGTCACACTTATACAATCTTTCCGCGGTGATGCTTCCACGACCATCCACACAAGGTAGTAAGTCTGCACATCCACCACTGGCCATACTACGCTGTAAGACAAATCAAGAAACCATAACCAGGGTACAAAGCCTCTTCCACCGAATATCAATCTCAGGTGACACTGAAGATAACACCAGCTTACTCTGAACTTTCAAATCACTTTTTCTTGCTCTTCTGAGCTCATGACATCCTTATTAACACCAAACCGCAATCTCGATTCTTACTCCCAGTTACATACTGCTTTCCGCACCTAACATGCCAATATGAGGTAGCGCAAGATTTCCATCATAACTTCTGAACCACCAATAGGGTGAACACTTCATCATATAGAAACCTTTTACTTACTCAATTGAAGAGTACCATCTCAACACACGAGTGAATTCCCACAATCACCCAACATGCAAATCCTTAAGTAGTAGTCTATACCACCATAACCCTTCCGGGATCCGCTTACACCTAACATGCCATAACGCTCAAATGCTCCTACATGGAATCCATTACGACGACCGACAAGCCCCGCACACAGCGGCACAAACCACATGCATAACTTAATCACACCGAAGGAACTGATCACTGCCGTAAATGTGCCATTTAAACCATGGCTACTCAATCTATTTTATTTTAATCATCTTCAATTTTCTCAGGAATAATAGCAACTTCCTTTAACCCACAACAAACTCAACTCTTACTCATCCCGAGTGACCTTGATTCACGAGACTATGTTGCCCAAATCCCGCAAACCTATCTCAAACCCTCCTGGAAACCTTTCTACAATCCGGAGTTTATTTCTCTCACTCCTCCAATACTATCCTGCATGCTGAAACATATCATAGAACATTCCAACCATCTTCCTTTTTCTCAGAAATTACTCTGCAAAAGCTTGATTCTCGATCATACTGCTGACTGAAACCCTTAAACGCCGCATTCTTAACTTTTGAACTCACTAGGACCGCTATTGAGAGTCACCTACTCTGATTGGCCCCGAATACAATCAATTACAAGGGTCTTCTACACATGAACACCCTTTTCCTTGAAGCACGTGACTGAGTCACTACCCTGACAACTCACCTATGCCTTAAGCAAAAATTCTCAATCTTCCAAAGCCTACCCTGGCCCTGTAATAACACCATTTTACTCTTTTCCCTTAGCTGTAATAACTTTCCAACACGCCGACAATCCGCAACCCTATGATAACACAATCCTGCAACCCAACTGCGGATGGTAGGACTCCCCCACTTAGCCCGAAGCTACTCCTTGCACCACTCTAGACTCTGCCAAGATCCTTTCTCCTTCGATAGCACGATATTGCTCAACCAATCCGTCCAATTCTTCCAAATTCTCTTGCTAGAACTCCCTAGTTACTCAAATTCTCTAGCACCATTCCCACATTTTGCCTCCTACCGAATAGCCGCTAGAACCCCTCACAGAGACCTGCCAAACATGCCACCGCTAACCTATTCACATGAGATAACCCGTCTGTGGAAATCACCCGCGGACACCTTCCAACGATGCTGAAATGCCCGCTCTCTACGACTTCAATACCCCATCTTACGCCCTGCTTCATTTACCAACTTTACTAGTCCTTCCGCTTCTCATGGACATCCATTAAATGCGTGACAATATCTTCAAATTCCAAGCCATGCTGCCGCTCCCCAACTTTGCAACTGCTCGACTTCCGCTCCTCACACCTGGACTCCTAGAAATGGGACCACCGCCTAGCCTCACCTCAGGATCATTCTCTGTAGCTCTCAAACCAGCAGATCACCACGACTTCAGGCTCTCCGAAGATCATCTTTCTATAGCTGCCTTCATTATCAACACTTATCCGGTACTAAACCACCGCACCTCACGGTCCCTTCATTATCAACACTTATCCGGTACTAAACCACCGCACCTCACGGTCCCCTCCAACCGCATTCTTCAATACTTCTTCTCAATACTCTGACCCCACGCAACCGAAGAAACCATAGCACCGACAAACTTAACACATTCCATTCGATCAATGACGGCGACTTCACGTCACAGGTGCATATCCCACCTCACTTGAAGACACCAAGTCTTACTACTTTATCAACCCCAACCGGACCATTCATAACCCAAATGCCTTTCCTCTAAGGAACTAAAATACCGAAATCTCAAAATCACACTCTGAGAAGACTCCCTTCAAATCGTTCATCACCCCCAACATACGGGCAAGCATTCTATCATCATATCGACATCGCGCAATAACCAATCGCAAGCATCATCACTACCTGAGCATAGCCTTAAGGCTATCATAAACACAGCTATTGAGCTGAAACAACATATTATTCTTTTACAGGGCCATAAAAACAGCCCCAACCAATTCACATGGAAACGTCTCGAATTACATCCGTAGCACCATTTCAATTCCTCAAATTCCCGATTCATAGGAAGCACTTCGCGACGCATAAGATTTAGTAGGAATAAACTTAGGCATAAGCCTTAAAGGAATCAAATCGCACGATTAGGAATCAAGAAAGAAAGTACTCCTAACAGCCCTGTAGCCCCACGAAGATAAGTACAGACGTCTCTATACCGATCCGCAAGACTCTACTAGACTTGCTCATGACTCGTGAGACCTAAGGGAACCTAGAGCTCTGATACCATATTGTCACGAACCAAAATCCATAAGGCCGTGATGGCGCCGGACATCATTGTCAGGCAAGCCAATCATTAATTAATTGAAATAATTTCCGGTTTTAACGTTTATGAAAAAAGCATTTCCTTTAACTTTATTACATATTAACTAAATAAAATATGTTAAGTAAATACAATGGTTTAAATAGTCCTATTTTAACAAATATATCCCAACACATCCCAGAACCCGGTGTCACAAGTACATGAGCAATTTCTAAGAATTTTACAATTTCTACAAGGCTTGTCCAAAATACAAGTGGACAACGAAATTTAAAATAATGTGATATAGTATGAGGGAGACTCTGTCAGCTGCAGATCGCCTCCGGATGAAGCAGCTCGCCTAAGTCTCCAATCCTCCACATCGCTATGAAAGTACCTGTGCAATAAAATGCACAGCAAGTGTAGCATGAGTACAAAAATAACGTGTACTCAGTAAGCCACCCGCTTAACCTCATAGAGGTAGTGACGAGAGGTCAAATTAGACACTTGCTAAAGGTCAATTTAGATATTCAAGTGTGACACTAAGCATGATTATCATAGGCAATTTATTAAAATTAGGAATAAATATTATCAGCTCCGTTCACATTTAACACTTTATATCTTCGTCATATTAATAACAATTAATCAACATGGGTGATTTAATCAAATAATAATTAATCAACGGGAAGGAAAAACTTCTTCCAAAAATTTTAATAACTTTAAATCTCTGTCATTTCAGTTGACAACTTAAAATTTCAGGCCAGTAATCAGGCAAAAATCATAGCAACTACGCAGTAAGTATCATGCGCAAGCAATGCCGAGGGTCGAACGGTACAGACCAATAATAATAAACTGTACACTGCCGAGGGTCGAACGGCTCGAACCATAGATGCATCTATCTGCCCCGCTTGCGAATCGATCATGCGACACAGTTATACATACAAATAATAAGGCTAGCCTGCTCGCGAATAATACCTGCGACTCAGGTGCTCATATGTACACATATCCACATAATAAATCCGTATTTTTATCAAGAAAGCAGTTTTTTCTTAGGAAAGTGGTAAAATTCTTCTTAAAAGAACATGAAATATAGCTTTTAAATCTTAGTTTTGAAACTCATTTGCCAAGTTTAATGATATTCCATAATATAACCTTACCAAGTATACAATTATCCACATAGGAATCAATTCTCTTTCTAGATGATTAAGAAAATGAACTCTAGTCTTCTTAAGATATTCAATTACGATTTCGATTATATTAGCGGTTTAATATTACAGGTAGGATCACAGGTACAACACGTAAGGCATGCTAGTGGGTCCTAGACTACCTGGACATGGCATAATAGTAGCTACGCACGGACTCTCGTCACCTCGTACGTACATAGCCCCCCAAGATAATAGCACATACTTAATTAATTCACCTAGGGGGACAATCCCCCCTCACAAAGTTAGAAAGGAGACTTACCTCGCTCCGAAATTCCATAACCGGCTTCCAAGCCCTTCCGACGACTCCAACGGACGCAAAACGTCCCAAAACTATCCAAATAACGGCAAACCAATGAAAATATACTCTAATATTTGCAACAATTCCAAATTATCTTCCCAACCCTGCTTAGTGAAATGACCAAAATGCCCTCGGGCCCACGTGCCCGGAATCCGAAATTTCTCGAAGATATATTCTACCCATAGTTTTACTAACTCAAATATACAATTTTCTCAAATATTCATGCTCAATTCGTGGTAGAAATCCAAAATATAAATTTTTAGGTCTTTCCTCCAAAATCCCAACTTTCCTACTAATTTCCATGTCTAATTTGTGGATAATCCTTGTATTAATCTTAAAAACATGAAGAAATTACTTACCTAGTGATGCTTGGTGGAAAACCCTCTTGAAGCTCCTCAAAATCGCCCACATTAATGAAACAAATGAAGGAAATGGCCAAAATCCCGGTTATAAAACATTCTGCCCAAACGACCCCTTCTTGCGATCGCACTCCCCTTCACGTGATCGCATAAGCCAATCTCAAGAGCACCCAAAATTTCCTATGTGCGAGGGTATACAAGACCCTGCGATCGCATAGGCCAACCCATCAGCCTTCACAAATTACCTTTATGTAATCTCAAACAACTCCCCGCGATCGCATAAGCAAATTCCCAGGGCCTTCAAATCTTCCTCTATGCGATCGCATACACTGCCACGCGATTGCATAGGACAAATCCCAGCAGCCTCCCAAATCCTTCTATGTGATCGCATACCCACTCACGCGATCGCATATAGTAAAAATCTGTTGCACTCACACCAGAAAATCAACAATTGTCATAAGGCAAGAAGCGACCCGTTGAGCATCTGAAACACGCCCGAGGCCCCCGGGACCTCAACCAAAACTACCAACCAGTCCCAATACCTCATTCGAACTTAGTCGAGCCTTGAAGTCACATCAAACAACATCCACGAATCACAACTCGATTCAAGCTTAATGAACTTAGAACTTTCAAACTTCCATATCCGATGCCGAAACCTATCAAATCAAGTCCGATTGACCCCAAATTTTGCACACAAATCATATTCGACATTACAGACCTGCTCCAACTTTTGGAATTGCATTCTGACCTAGATATCAAAACTTCCAATTCCGGTCGGATTTCTCAAAAACCTTCAAATTTCTATCTTTAGCCAAATGACTTCAAAATGACCTACGGACATCCAAATTCACTTCCGATCGCGCTCCTAACTTTCGAATCACCATACGAAGCTATTCTCAGATTCAGAATCCCAAACGGACATCAACATCACTGAAATGCACTTCAAGCCAAACTTTAGGAAATTCCTTCAAAATGCTGACTTCCACAATATACGCTGCAACGCTCCCGGGTTATCCAAAACCCGATCCGGACATACACCCAAGTCCAAAATCGTCATACGAATCTGCTGGAACCTTGAAATCCTGATTTGGAGGTCGTTTACCCAAAATTCCAATCTTAGTTGATTCTTCCAACTTAAGGCTTCTGAAATGAGAATTTTCTTTCCAAATCAACTCTAAACTTTCTGAAATTCAATTCCGACCACACCTACAAGTCATAATACCTGAAATAGAGCTGCTCACAACTTCAAACCGCTGAACGACGTGCTAGAGCTCAAAACGGCCGGTCGGGTCATTACAATTGAGTAACCGGATATTACCTAATTAACCAATGAATTATGGATAAAGATTAAAACCTCCCCCACCCCCAAGTGGCAACAAGTCACTACCAAACCATATGACTCTTAGTCATTATGGGTTAGGTGGCAATCAATTCAATATAGGCCTTTTTATTCAAAGATAGATATATATCTTTCGAACAATTTAAAGAATAGCAAAAGATTCTAGTTATGGTGCAATCTGCAGATGTAATGAGTAGTTGATTAACATAAATACCTTATATAATTCAGTGACATGTAAAAGAAACGCTCTTGACCATGTCTAATTGGGTATTATTCACGATGCGGTGTCCTGGTTGATGAAAGAAGTGTTGCACGATTTTATTCACTTTAAAATCTTCTATTGGCTCCAAAAAAGGTACTTGGTATTCAACATTTCTGAGCAATTCCAAAGCATCATAGGAAAGAGTAAAGCTAGTGTTGTTTTTGTGCCAATTACCATCTACTCATCTCTATGCATGTCAATCTAGTTCAGTTGGAAAGATGATTGGATTCCTTCCTGGTCAGCTTTATACAAGAACTATCAGTATTGATATTAAAATTTGTTGCTATCATGATTCTAGTTGTCTCAGATGACAACTCCAAAAGGTATGAAATAAAAAGCCGATAAAGGAAGAGTACATTAGTTTAATGATGAATTCTGAGTGAGAATTTGCAATATTAAGGGAGTACGGTGTAATATTTTTCAAGAGAATCGACTCAGGTATGTTAAGGTTATCCGTTCTTTCTTTTTGACATGATCTATACAACACGAACGAAACGAGCAAATGCACAAATTTCATAAATGACTCTATTCATAGAAATAATAGTGGTGTCTATATTCTTGATTTCCCATGTGAATTATTATTATATCTTCTGTTCACGGGTCTCAGAAAATACGTAAATTGATAAAGTTTGTTTCATGATATAAATTAGAGGTATAATGATCTTATGACGTTCTGAGATATTTTATTGACCTACTTCTCATGCATTGCATTCATTTATATATGTACACTGACCCATGACCAGATGGCGTTACATACATATATATATATATACATACATACATATACATATATATATATATATATATATATATATATATATATATATATATATATATATATATAGGAAAAGATTACGGAGTTATATATGCACCACTACCTTATCAGCTGGTATACATTGATGATTTTTCCAACAGTGGCCGAGATTATATGATGGGATATCCTCAGAGGCTTGATGATGTTATGAACACATGTACCTATGCACGGACATTCATATGTATATGCATGACACTATAAGTATTTCATGATTTACAGAGTTATACAGACTTATAGGTTGAGTCATTTACTCTATATTTCTTCCATGTCTTTTACGTACTTATTTATATGTCTTACATACTCGGTACATTATTCGTACTGACGTCCCTTTTGCCTGGGGACGCTGCGTTTCATGTCCGCAGGTCCCGATAGACAGGTCGAGAGTTCTCCAAGTAGGCTATCAGCTCAACGGAAGGTGTTGGTACACTCATTTTGCTCCGGAGTTGCTTGTTTGGTCAGTATGATTTAGACGCGTATTGTTTGATATGGCGGGCCCCTGTCCCGACCTTTATATTAAGTGTGTACTGTTAGAGGTTTGTAGACAAATGTCATGTATATGAATGCTTGTATGACCTTGCCGGCCTTTGTTTAGAGTTTACAAATGATCATGTTGGCCTTATAGGTCCGTATATCACATGTATAAGTTTTTATATCAGGTTGGGTCATCCTATATTAAGTATTCCCCTATGTTATTCTGGTTAATCCATGACGGCCTGTTTGGCCCATTTGCCAATAAAAGTACAATAAGAAAGATATATTATGTTGGTACTCGGTTAAGTAAGGTACCGGGTGCTCGTTGCAGCCCATAAGTTTGGGTCATGACACGCCTTCTCCCAACAACTTAACATACTTGAATTTCACGCAAGGGCACCTAATCGTTCCTTCTATACGAAAATCATCAAGTATCCTTGACTTAGCAATAAATCCAGCAACCTTTTTTTTAAATTCATCCTTTAACCCACACGATTAGGATGCTCCTATTATAAATCCACCTAAAATGCACAAAAATATCATCTACACAGACAACAATTTATAAGATATTTAAAATTATTTAGTTTATTTAAAGTAATTAATAGGTTACGCAAATTCGAAGGTTCATTTTCTAAAAGTATTATATTCTTTTAAATTAACATTTATTAACACTCGAAATCTTACATTTATCCCTATTCTATGTTATATAAATCTCTCAAAATATAAATTAAATTTAAATAGCTTCTTATATGTTCATAAAGTCCACAAATGGCTAATAATTTTAAATCTACAAATTCCATTTAATGTAGCAATTATTAAGTCTTCGATTTAATATTAGTCCATCTAATAAATTAGGAAGCGATAATAAGTTTAACTTCTAAAACTTAAAACTAAGGTTTTAAATTCTAACTACTTATTTCAATTCGAAACCATTCTTCTCTAAAGTTAACAATTCCACATATACATAAATTTCGAAATTGTTAAAACCATATAGGTACTAACCTCAATTTGAAAAGTGAATTAAGTTTCAAGCTTAAATATTAATACATTAAAGGCAATTCAAAAAATAAATCTATATCAATTCTAAATAAACATCTATGAAAATTCTGAAATAGTTTCAAATTTAAATTAATTAGGGACTAAAAATTATCTAAAACTTAGAGGAAAGGTTCCTAATGTAAATAAATTCCTAATGTGATTTTCAAATCTGGAGCAGATATATGAAAATGAAAGAAATTTCGATTCTTTAGTCTACTATACAAGAAGTGTGGACAGTAGGGGGGGGGGGGGGGGGGGGGGGGGGGGGGGGTAGAACGAAGGGGTGAGAAAAGAGGGCGGATATAGGGGATGGGTTTACCAAAAAGGAAGGTTGGGGAAAAAGAGAGAAGAGAGTAACGCACCTTTTCCGACGAGCAGCGGTTGTCGACCGGCGGCCTCAATGGAGGAAGAAGAGAGAAGAAAGAAAGAAAAGTGATGAGGGGGCACGGGGCTGGGGGTTTAAAAGAAGTCTGCGACTGGTTCCGTTGCAAAAATAGCGACTGTTTCAGTTGCAAATTTAAAAATGTAAGTTGACCAAATTCTTTAATAAGTTTGTGTCCATTACGGTCGTAAATGGTCAAACAAAATAGTTTTACTTTTAGGTTCCGACCAAATCTGTCGTAATTTTTTCCCCAAATTTTTGCGCTAAACGTTGCAACCGATGTTTTCGGAAACATAGTCGAAAGAATTTTTAAAAAATACAACAAATATTATTTTTAAAATTTCCGACTGAATCAGTCGGAAATTTCCGACTAATTTTTTCGGTCGGAAATTTTCAGTCGCAATTCAGCTGTTTTTAATAGTGACATGGTGTGATACTGCCCGCTTTGAACCAAATTCACACGGTTATCCCGAAAAGCCCCACTCACACCATCGAATATTATGATCACTAAAGTCCAGAGAGAAGAGGCCATGTATGCATCTTTTAAGCTACGGATAAAGGTACACACTAAGTCGGACCTTACGCTATCACTCCTTCATGTCCATACTCGTCTCGCCAAATCATTGGATACCAGTAGTTAGGCTTATAAAATGGCTTAAAAATACTCTTAACATGTTGTAATATTGTCCGTTTTGAACCAAGTCCATATAACTTTCCTCAAACAGTTTCACACCATTAAGAGTATCCAACTTCTTATAAATAGACAATCTTTCTTTTCTACTTTGCATGTTGGGACTATGTTCACACACCCAATGTAACATAACGAACATTACTTGGTAACATGATGAAATTGGTAATTAAACTGTTACAACAGATTAACAATTAACTACATTTATAGTATAAAGAATCTTTACACAGATTCTGTATATAACTTATATATAAATTAAAAACAGAAACTTGAAATAAAGGCATGGATATTAAGCAGATGAAGGAAAAGAAGAATCGAGTTTCTGTAGCCGTCATATGATCAATCAAATACACTGCATTATAAGTTTTTGGTCTCTATAAAAGGTTCTTTTCCAATCTGAGCACATTTGGCCCCTAAGATATTCCACCTATTTCATTCTCAGCCATTCCTTTTGCCAAACTATAACACTTTTTTTGCAAAATTGTACCCTTTACTAAATTAGCCACCTTGAAAAAAACCCATATTGCATGAAAAAGATAATATTAAACATGGACGAACGAGGGAAAATTAAGGACAATACTGAAGAGGTGAAATACAGAGGTGTTAGAAAGAGGCCATGTGAAAATTTGCTGCTGAAATTCGCGATACTTCGCGACAAGGAGGGGTTCGGGTTTGGCTAGGGACACTTAGTACTAGGGATGTTAATGGGGCGGTATGGATACGGGACGGGGCAGGGCGGGGCGGGTTTGATCTTATGCGGGTCAATGTGTGTTTGATCTTTTGCGGGGTGGTTGCAGTTACGGACGGGTTGAAACTATTTTTTTTAAGATCTAATGCGGTGCGGGACGATTGCGGATTTTGGCGGGTTTCCTCCGGGCTACAGTTTGTACAAAGCAACCATACCTCTTCTATTTTTCTGCCTTTACTTTTCAGCTGCAATTTGCAAGCATTTTCTTGTTTAATTTTATTTCTTTATTTTTAAAACTTTTTAAATAAAGATTTCTTTTATCATTAACCCAGCATGATTACATTATTTGATTTTTTTTTTCAGCCATAGTCAAAGTTATACTATTGTGCTATTGTATTGGTAAAAAAAAGTTTCATACGTAAGCCAGCTTTTGACAACTCAACCAGTCACGTGGACACAGGAAAACACGACAGCTAGACGTAACTCTTTGAAGAGGTACGGTACAAAGAGGCACGGTTCAGTAAACCCACGAACTTATCAGCCACGGGAAATTCAACTTGATCAAAACGGGAGAGAGGCACGGTCTGAATGAATCTAGACAAATCTATGGGCAGATTCAAGGACCCACAATTGATTACTCGAACGTTATGCAACTGAACCCCTATTATCGTTATCCTTTGTAATGCCTCATTAATGTCATAATTAGTCATTAATGAGTAATCATAGCAGGAGTCGTACGTTATAAGAATCTCTTATATAAGGGAGGGGAATATAGCTTGTAAAGGCATCTGATTCTCGAATACAATCAACTTCGATCTTTTATTTCTGTAATATTGTCTATTATTCATTTTTCCCATTATCTTGATTATCAGTAACCCGTATTCATCTTAAAAATAAGCTTTAGTCAAAGGGTCTAATTCTTTAGTTAAACAAATTGGTTCTGTTGCCGGGACTCTGATAATCTTTGTTTAATTTCCAAGTGATATCCTTTGAATTATGTCAAACCCCAACGACAACAACCAGCAAAGAAGTGGAACCCCGGTTTCATCACCTCCGGGAACCCCACGTGGTGCGAGGGAACAATCCCAAGAAAGATCCAATAACAACCATGGTAATAATGATCAAACTGTGGAACAAGATCATGTAAAGCAAATGATTGCAGAGTATGTGAGCCAAGCGTTTCAAGAATTTGCGAGAGGATTACCAGCAACGTTGCCTACACCGCCAACGCCACCCCCAATAACACCATCACCATGGAAAATCCTCAATCTGGGTTGGCAAACTCAGGAAGAGGAGATACTCCTAATGAATCTCTCGAAACGAGACCATGTATATCTAATAACTCAGAATTACAAAATTTACTGTTAACCATGCAGAAACAGATGAAGGAGCAGAACGATCGCATCGAACAAATTCCTGGTGTACCACCTGTCATCAAAGGCATCGATGTTGATAGATATTCTCAACAACCGTGGAAGCCAAGTGCGGCACCTTTGCCTATAACCAAGAAGTTTAAAATGCCTGGCGTTACCAAATATGATAGAACAACTGACCCACGCGACCATGTGACTGCTTTCACAACTGGGGTAAAAGGCAACGACTTAACGAAACAAGAGATTGGATCAGTCCTTGTAAAAAAATTTGGGGAAACACTTACCAAAGGGGCTCTAACGTGGTATTCTCTTCTCCCTGAAAATTTTATTGACTCTTTTGCTGAGCTTGCAGATTCATTTATAAAAGCACACTCTAGTGCACAAAAAGTTAATAAGAGAATGGAAGACATATTCAAAATAAAACAAGGAGACACAAAACTACTCCGAGAGTTTGTAAATAGGTTTCAACGAGAAAGAATGCAGTTACCCAGGGTGCCTGATAATTGGGCAGTCATGGCATTTGCAAGCAACTTGAACGATAAAAGCTCAGAAGCCACCAGGTGACTTAAGGAGAATCTAAGGGAATTCACCGCCACAACATGGAACGATGTATATAACAGGTACAACTCTAAACTTAGAATAGAAGAAGATATCATTGCTCGTTCGAGAGATGAAAATCGTTCCAGATCCAAACGTCCTGAATCAGATAGAAGATCAGGTAAAAACAGGTACGATCCTTACTTAGGACCCTCGGGACGCGATATCCGCCCCAGGTTCGAAAACACTAGGTCGGACTATAGACTACAAGGAAGAGATGTAATCTCATCCTCGTCTAGATCCAGAAAAGATCGAGATGAACGACCTAGAGGTAGTACTCAAATTGGGGATCATACCTTTAACGTAAGTACTACTGAACTTGTCTCAATATTGAAGAACATGGGAGACAAGGTTAAGTGGCCCAAAGAGATGCGGTCAAATCTAAATAGAAGAAACACATATCACTGGTGTGAATTTCACAACGATCATGGGCACAAAACTGCGGATTGCAGATTTTTACAAGGTACAGTAGAAAATTTTGTTAAAACATGGCTATTTAACATAATTGTTTAGTGATAAAGGTAAACAGGCATATATGAGGAACAGGCAGGAGCCCCGAAAGCCTCCTTCTCCAAAACGAACCGTTAACGTAATACACGGGGGTGAAGAAGTAAACAGAGTGATTTCCAAAACAACAACAAAGTTCACAATTACACATGGGAAGCGTGTTCGTGGAGAAGACGATATAACCTTCGATGATGCAGATAGCAGCGGATTAATGCTTCCACACAACGATGCTCTGGTAATATCTGTATTTATTCATGACACTAACGTGAAAAGAGTGTTGATTGATCCAGGTAGTTCAGTCAATATCATTTTGCTAAGAGTCGTGGAAGAAATGCTACTGGGGAATGAAGTAATCGCAAAATCACGAGCCATATCCGGGTTTGATAACTCTACGGTTATAACAAAAGGAGAAATTGAGCTTAACACTTATGTTGAGGGGGTGATCAAAAGAGCTAGGTTCCAAGTCATCGATACTCACATGGCTTATAACGTGATCATTGGAAGGCCATGGATCCACGACATGAAAGCAATACCCTCCACGTTGCATCACGTAATTAAATTTCCCTCTGAATGGGGGATTCAACAAATCAAAGCAGATCAACAGATCGCAAAAAATATAAAAATTTTGTGGTACACTACAACAAAAAAATAGAGGTGGAAGAATTACGAGATAAGGAAATCTCCCAAACAGGTAACACCGCCCAAACAGACATAAAAAAAAAATTACTGCCCAATTAGGTACGAAAGATATTATTGCTGAAACATGCACGAAAGAAAATACTTACGAGAAGAAGAGTCAAGTTACCACAGAAGGTATACTATACCACATAGATGCGGATTCCAGACCGGACATCATTCAAGAACCGGAGGAAGATTAGCACATCAAAACAACTACGAAGGAGCTCGAAGCTGTTCCGTTATCTGAACAAAAACCTGAGCAGAAAGTGTATATAGGCACGAGGCTAAGCCCCACTCGAAAAGGTAAGTTAATTGATTATTTAAAGGCTAACGCAGACTGTTTTGCGTGGTCCCAATCAGATATGACAGGCATCCCACCAGAAGTGATGACTCATAAACTAAATAAAGATCTATCCTTC
>ML334825.1:0-14190 GCA_005239505.1 Nicotiana paniculata
CCCTCGAACCACGTGGGGTTCCTGAAGGTGATGGAACTGGGGTTCCACTTCTTTGCTGGTTGTAGTCATTGGGGTTTGACATAATTCGGAGGATATCACTTGGAAAGTAAACAAAGATTATCAGATTCCCGGTGACGGAACCAATTTGTTTAACCAAAGAATTAGACCCTTTGACTAAAGCCTATTTTTAAGATGAATACAGGTTACTAATAATCAAGATAATGGGAAAAATGAATAATAGACAATATTACAGAAATAAAAGATTAAAGTTGATTGTATTCAAAAATCAGATGCCTTTACAAGCTGTATTCCCCTCCCTTATATAGGATATTCTTATAACGTACGACTCCTGCTATGGTTACTCATTAATGACTAATTATGACATTAATGAGGAGTTACAAAGGATAACGGTTATGGGGGTTCAGTTACATAACGTTTGAGTAATCAATTGTGGGTCCTTGAATCTGCCCGTAGCTTTGTCTAGATTCATTCTGACTGTGCCTCTCTCCCGTTTTGATCAAGTTGAATTTCCTGTGGCTGATAAGTTCGTGGGTTTACTGAACCGTGCCTCTTTGTACCATACCTCTTCAAAGAGTTACGTCCAGCTGTCGTGTTTTTCTATGTCCACGTGACTGACTGAGTTGTCAAAAGCTAGCTTACGTGTGAAACTCTTTTTTACCAATACACACAACACAACGAGAACACTAGTAACTCAGGACTGCATTAGTTTGTCCACATCAGGCCTTAGCCAATAAAACCCAATAAATTGATCAAATCCTCGAGTGAAACTTTTCAACAACAAGTTTAAATTGAAAGATTTTTAAAAATATAATCATTTCAGTGTGAAAATTTCCTTTGAAATATACTTCCTCCAAAGATACATAAATATATTTTAGAAAACGAAATCCTCAAACAAAATTCCTTTCCATAAAAGCTTTTCAAATGTACCTTTCTAGTGAATGTTTTTCAAACATAATTTCCTCTAAGATAAACACTTTGCAAACATAGTTTCCTTCAAGGTAAATGCCTCTCAACTTACTTTTCAATAATTGTCCTTCAAACATAGTTTTCCGTCAATATAAAACAACTGGGATTCCGTCTCGTAGCACATAGTTTAGTCATGCAGTACAGGGGGAAAGCTCTCGGAATATGTCCGTAGTTCCAATTTAAATATGCAGTGCATTACAGGAGGAAAGCTCCCAGAACACGTCCGTAGTCCCAATTTAAATATGCAAATGCAGTACCGTGCATGGTTGGATTCAGTTACCGGAAAGACCTCCGGACAACTCAAATCCAACTATAGCAACTCCAAAACACACATAAATTGTATAAGGAACTATTCTGAATAATAAAGTTTTAATCTTTACAAAGTTATAAAAATCGACCCAAAAGTCGAACCCTAGGCCCGCAGCTCAGAACCCGTCAAATTTTACAAAAATTCGAATACCCATTCTGATACGAGTTCAACCATACAAAATTAACAAATTCCGATACCATTTTGTCCCCCAAATCATGAATTTTCGTTTTGGGAGTTTCTTCCAAAAACCAACATTTTCTTCAATCCAAAACACAACCTAAATGATAAAAAAAAGATAAAATCATGAAACATACATAATTCTAGGTGAAGAACACTTACCCACTCGATTAGCTTGAAAATCCCCAAAATTCGCTCCAAAATCCGAAGTCCAAAGCTCAAAATATGAAGAAAATGGCTAACCTTCATTTATAAGAATCTGCCCAGGACATCCGCACCTGCGACAACTTTTCCACACATGCGAAGCTCGCACCTGCGGTTCCCTATCCGCAGGTGCGGCCACACCAGAACAGCAACACCAACTGCATTTCCAAACTTCAAACTTCCCGTTAACCATCCTTAACCATCCCGAGCTCCTCGAGACCTCAACCAATTACACCAATAGGTCACATACCAATACATGAACTTAGTCGAACCTTTGGAACACGCAAAACAACATAAAAACACCGAATCAAATCTCTGATTCAAGCCTAGAATTTCTAAAGTTCAAAAATTCGCCAACGATACCAAAACCAACCAAACCACATCCGGATGAGCTGAAATTTTGCGCACACGTCACAAATGATGCTACGAACCTAGTCCAACTTTCGGAATTCCATTCCGACCCCGATATCAAAATTTCACTTATCAGCCGAAATCGCCGAAATTCTAACTTTCACTGTATTACCTCAGATTACTCTACGGACCTCCAAAGCCAATCTCGGACGTGCACCTAAGTCCAAAACCACCATACAAAGCTGTTGACATTATCTAAAACTCATTCCAAGGCTGTTTACACAAAAGTCAAATCTCCGGTCAACTTCCACATCGCTTAAGCTTCCAAAACTGAAATTTTCCTTCCAATTCGACTCCGGATCATCCGGTAACTGAAGCCAACCATGTACGTAGGTCGATATACACAATCCAAAGTTGTTCAAGACCTTAGGCCACCGAGCGGAGCTTAAATTCTCAAAACGACCGGTCGGGTCGTTACATTCTCCCCTTCTTAAAACAAACGTTCGTCCTCGAACGTGCCAAGATTCACCTCGAAATCATCCAGTCACTTAATGCACTCTTCCAACACAGACCCGTGGGTGATCCCACGTCACCCCAACCTACTTAAGCCTGATGACACAACCACAACTACAATATATCCTTCCCATCACCACTAATAAGCCTCATACCTCAATTTCTCAGCTTCTACTCATTTCCAAAAGACCCGATTCTAAATCCATATCCGGCATCAGCCTCAACCAGCTGCATCAACTCATGACTACCCCCACAATGTATTACCACACGATATAGCACACCACACATAGGCTCATAATAACACTTTTGATCAAAATAGCTGCCCGAAATCAACTCAGCATTGGCAATTAGCCTCACATCTGAAAGAACTCTGTTTCCAAGCCCCATAGTACTGATAATGATACAATAAGCATGAAGTCCTCATTATTAGACACCCGAATCACCAGACACAACTAACACTACCGGGCACACATCCCGCAAGCTGAAACTCAAGAAGCATATAACGAAAATGACTGAATATGAAAAGAGAAACACATAAGGGGAACTATCAAACAAGCCCGACAGGCACTACTCTATACCAGTATTGACCCACAACTAATATAACGAGGAAAGAATGAAAACATATAAACAAAACACAAGGAGTCCATCCTGATAAAATTTCCACCGCGACACTCAGCCCGGTCTAAACATATCGAATCACAAAATATCACGAGGGTCTCGCCCTCAACTCTAAATCACATACCGAATATATACCATACCATTTGAAATATCTCCCTAACTCAGCTATGCCAATAACGTCATGACGCTCACTTAACTCACATCTCGATAGAGTATCAATTCACAGCTCGTAACCAAAATACTTAGGAAAATCACATAAAGCTACCATGATGAACAACAAGGACTCACTTCTAGTCTCACCACTCTCAATGATGAATAAAACAAAGATAGACATGGGTTACCACTCATAGAATCTACCAACCGGAGCAAACACGAAAATAGAGTGCAAAGGATGAAACTTACTCATAAATAAGGTAACAAATAAGGGAAACTCGTCCCGTCCAACAGAACTGTGGTGAAGTACAAATGGTTCCCCTCTGCGACAAATCAAAACATACTTGTATGATAACATCTGGCTCAACAACCTCTATCCTACTACACGAAACACACCAATAGGCCGGGCGTCCCCCTCTTGGGAACCCTCTACTTACCTGTATACCCTGCTGAAACACACCTGTCTGAATCCTGGACAAATCTCTCACCCTATGGCTGACATCTCCACACTCAAAACAACCCCTCTGCGGACGTGGCTGTGGAAACTGTGCAATATGAGTACTTTGATACCCCTGAGTACCTGAAACCCTATGCGAAGCTGGTAATTCAAACTGAACTAGCTGACCCACAAAACCTCTACCGTGCCGTACCCTGCCTCCAATATAAAGACCAGTAGATCTCCCTGGCCTACGAGGCCTCCATGTACTCTCTCTCCTAAACTCATCTATCCTCTCGCTTCCGGTCCTACATGCTCCCTAACCGGCGAGCGATCCCTACTACCTGCTGAAACGAGGCATCCGACTCTAACTCTCGAGTCCTGCTGGACCGAATATCATGCCTGAGTCCCTCCATGAATCTACGGACTCGCCTCCTAAATGAAGCAACCAAGTAAGGTGCATATCTGGCCAACTCACTGAATCCGACATAGTGCTTCAACACTGACATAGTGCCCTGATGTAACTGCTCAAGCTCTGCGACCCATGCATCTCAGAGGGACTGGGATGCAAACTCCCTCAAAAACATCTCTGAAACCTGAATCCATGCAAGTGAAGCTGACTCGGTTGGGCTACCCAACTCATATTTCCGCCACCACTGACAACCCACTCCTCCGAACTGAGACGTGACAAAAGCAACCTTTCTCATCTCCATAATACCCCTAGTACGAAGAATGCGGTGACACTCCTCCAAGAAATCCTGGGCATCATCTGTTACCCATCCACTGGAAGATAGGAGGGTGGTACTCCCTGTACCTCTCAAGTTTAAGTTTTTCCTCCAATGCTGCTGCCCTAACCACAACTGAACTGAAACCACATGCTGTACTGCCATGACACCTGGAACCTAGACAACATGATCTCGCTGCTCTGGAGTGTAGACAACGGGATTCTGAACTCCTCCCTTGATCTGTGGAGTAGCCGGTGCACTAGAATCAATCCCGCCTGAGTCAATATACCAATTATACTCAAAACTGTGCCCATGTCTCCTGAAGTCCGGGCGTAACAACAGGTACCTTCAGTACCTATCCCCCAACTGGAACTACTGGCGGCTCCTCAACGGCTGTTTTGGTAGATGTCCCAACTGCGGCACATGCTCCTCGTCAATCTTTGCCTTTTCCCCTAGAGACATCCGTCTCGGGGGTAACATCATCAGGAACCTCAAATCGTGTCCTCACCATCAGTGAGAGAATGGAATGAGAATTTTCAAACTTCAAGATCAATGAACCCGCACGATAGGAATGAACGAAGTGAAATTGTCCTAATAGTTACGTAGCCTCTCGAAGATAAGTACAAACGTCTCCGTATCGATCCGTAAGACTCTACTAAACTCTCTTATGACTCGTAGCACTTAAGAACCTAGAGCTCTGATACCAACTTGTCACGACCCAAATGTCCCCTCCGTTGGGTATCGTGATGGCACCTAGTCTTAAGGACTAGGTAAGCCTAACATTCATGGAATAACAACAATAATAAATAAAATTTAATATTTTATGAAAAGGTATTCTTTATACAAGAGCATATTCCCAAAACCCGGTAGTACAAGTCATAAGCTTTAAAGAATTTACACTAAAATTTCTAATTACCACTGTTCGAAAATAAGTATAACAATGTATGAACAAAAATATAAGACGGTGACTCCGAAACCGCGAACGCTGAAGCGGTTTTACCTTGAGTCTCCACAACAGCAACCGCACTGCTAACAATCAATACCTGGATCTGCACAAAAAAAATGTGCAGAAGAGTAGTATGAGCACGCCACAGCGGTGCCCAGTAAGTATAAAGACTAACCTCGATGAAGTAGTGACGAGAACTAGTCAAGACACTCGCTGGTCTAATAATTAAACGGTATATATGTATAAAATGACAGAATTTGACATCTATCAAATGACTACACAAGATAGTAAATAGAAGAACAACTACACTGCGGAAGGAAGTACAACAAACAACAACGTAACAACATAATAATACACAGAAATACAAGCCAAACCGGAAACCACAACACAACAAGAACACTAGTAACTCAGCACTGCATTAGTTTGTCCACATCATGCCTTAGCCAATAAAACCCAATAAATTGGAAAATCCTCGAGTGAAACTTTTCAACCGCAAGTTTATATTGAAATATTTTTAAAAATATAATCATTTCAGTGTAAAAATTTCCTTTGAAATAAACTTCCTCCAAAGATACATAAATATACTTTACAAAACGAAATCCTCAAATGAAATTCCTTTCCGTAAAAGCTTTTCAAATGTACCTTTATAGTGAGTGTTTTTCAAACATAATTACCTCCAAGATAAACACTTTGCAAACATAGTTTCCTTCAAGGTAAATGCCTCTCAACTTTACTTTTCAATAATTGTCCTTCAAACATAGTTTTCCGTTAATATAAAACAACTGGGATTCCGTCCTGTAGCTCAGAGTTTAGTCATGCGGTACAGGGGGAAATCTCCCGGAATATGTTCGTAGTCCCAATTTAAATATGCAGTGCAGTACATGAGGAAAGCTCCCGGAACACGTCAGTAGTCCCAATTCAAATATGAAAATGCAGTACAGGGGGAAAGCTCCCGGAATACGTCCGTAGTCCCAATTTAAATATGCAGTGCAGTACATGGGGAAAGCTCCCGAAATACGTCCGTAGTCCTAATTCAAATATGCAATGCAGTACAGGGGGAAAGCTCCCGGAATACGTCCGTAGTCCCAATTTAATGCAGCAAACAGAGAGAACAACTAGAACACGACAGAAACATCAGACATTGCCACAACAAGCACAAAAGAAAAAAAAGACAGAAATGCAAAATGCGACGAGCAAATCAATAAAAGAACATAAATCACAAAATGGTAAAACTCACTCATAAGAAGTAGCCACTGAAGGGAATGCCAAGCATAAAGGGAAACAATGTAACGAGGGAAAAACAAAGCAAATATAGCAATGATTCTCAATATTCAAGTTCACAACAAGAAGAAACCAAATCATCCCGGCAAGGGAAAACAACTATAACCAATCTCGCTTAAACAATTAACTTCACAGAATAAAACTCAGCTTGAACAATGCTCAGTAACAGGCCACACCAAGGAGATACCATCAACACAGATGATTATCAAACTAAACCTAAGTATCACTCAAGGGAAAATCATATAAATCACAGTATACGACTCACCAACATGTTTGACACCAACGTATAGATATTCCAATTACGGCTAAACAATTATAGGACGAGATTATACTAATTCTAGTTAAGCAGGCAGTCTATGAAGGGAAATATAGCATGGTGGTAGAAGAGGTAGAATATTCACTTAAGCCAATTAAGAGCAGATAAACATCAAAGTAAGCTAGAAGCAAGAAAAGTCTAACTCAAGTAGGAAGAGATGAAACTAGCAACCAAAAACTCGATCATAACAATTATAACTTCGTACACAGGAAATATAAGGTCATGAGAATCCTAAAAGGCCAACCTATTACAAATAAGTCCGAGTACGCACTCGTCACCTCGCGTACACGGACTACAATCAACATAGAAGACTCAAATCCTAAGGGGTAACTCCCTCACACAAGGTTAGGCAAGATATTTAACTCGACGGCGACAACCCGGTACTCTAAATGGACTTCTCGAGCGAAAAGACCTCCGTACGGCTCAAATACAACTATAGCAACTCCAAAACACACATAAATTGTATAAGGAACTATTCTGAATAATAAAGTTTCAATCTTTACAAAATTATAAAAATCGACCCCCGGGCCCGCACCTCGAAACCCGTCAAATTTTACAAAAATCCGAATACCCATTCCGATACGAGTTCAACCATACAAAATTATCAAATTCCGATACCATTTCGTCCCCCAAATCATGAATTTTCACTTTGAGAGTTTTCTTCCAAAAACCAACATTTTCTTCAACCCAAAACACAACTTAAATGATAGAAACAAAGATAAAATCATGGAGCATACATAATTTTAGGTGAAGAACACTTACCCACTCGATTAGCTTGAAAATCCCCAAAATTCGCTCCCAAATCCGAAGTCCAAAGCTCAAAATGTGAAGAAAATGGCTAACCTTCTCTTATAAGAATTTGCCAAGGACATCCGCACCTGCGACCACTTTTCCGCACATGCGAAGCTCGCACCTGCGGTTCCCTATCCGCAGGTGCGGCCACACCAGAACAGCAACACTAGCTGCATTTCCAAACTTCAAACTTCCCGTTAACCATCCTAAACCATCCCGAACCCCTCGGGACCTCAACCAATTAAACCAATAGGTCACATACCAATACATGAACTTATTCGAACCTTTGGAACACGCAAAACAACATCAAAACACGAATCAAATCTCGGATTCAAGCCTAGAATTTCTAACTTTCAAAAATTTGCCAACGATGCCGAAACCAACCAAACCACATCCGGATGACCTGAAATTTTGCGCACACGTCACAAATGATGCCACAAACCTATTCCAACTTCCGGGATTCCGTTCCGACCCCGATATCAAAATTTCACCTATCGGCCGAAATCGCCGAAATTCTAATTTTCACCGGATTACCTCAGATTACCCTACGGACCTCCAAAACCAATACCGGACATGAGCCTAAGTCCAAAATAACCATACGAAGCTGTTGAAATTATATAAAACTCATTCTGAGGGTGTTTACACAAAAGTCAAACCTCCGGTCAACTTCCATCGCTTAAGCTTCCAAAACTGAAATTTTCCTTCCAATTCGACTCCGGATCCTCAGGTAACTGAATCCAACCATGTACGCAGGTTGATATATACAATGCGAAGCTGTTCAAGACCTTAGGCCACCGAAAGAAGTTTAAATTATCAAAATAACCGGTTAGGTCGTTACATGTTTCATCTATTTATTTTAATTCTGTGTTTGCATAGGGGTAGTATCGTAGACATGGTAGATTCAATGTTCTAGTGCCTGCTTGGGTTACTATTCTCGTAGTCTCTCCTTTGAGTTATTTTTAGCTCTCGGGCTCATAGCTCGGAGTCCTTCGTTCCCGTTATTGGTTCTTAGTGGTAGTTTTTACCTAATACCTTTTGCTTATAGTGGCAGTAGTGAACGATGTGAGAGTAAGTTCATGTCCTCGGGTGGGGATGGGGGTAGGGTCCAGGGACGGGAAGGGGGGGTAATAAAACCTCTAAGCTGAGAATTGGGTCTTGGAACATTGGGACGTTGACAGGGAAGTCTATAGAGTTAGGTAAGATTCTTCAGAAGAGGAAGATCAATATAGCGTGTGTTCAGGAGACTAGATGGAAGGGTACTAGGGCACAAGATGTAGACGGGTTTAAACTATGGCACTCAAAGAGCGCTAGGGGTAATAATAGGGTAGGTATTTTAGTAGATAGGGACCTCAGGGAGCTCGTGGTTAAGGTTGGGAGGGTAAATGATAGATTGATGAGTATTAAGATAGTAGTTGGTGGGTTTACTGTAAACGTGATTAGTGCATACGCTCCTCAAGTAGGTTTAGACCAGGAGATCATGAAGCAATTCTGGGAGGATTTGGATGAGATGGTGCGTAGTATCCCGCACACAGAGAAGTTGTTCATTGGTGGAGATTTCAATGGTCATATTGGGGCTAGTGCTAGGGGTTATGATGATGTGCATGGCGGGTACGGTTTTGGGGATAGGAATGAGGGAGGTAATTCACTTTTGGATTTTACTAGAGATTTTGATTTGGTTATAGCTAACTCGAGTTTTCTGAAGAGGGAAGAGCACCTGGTCACTTTCAGGAATTCAATGGGCAAGACTCATATTGATTATCTTCTATGCAAGAAATGCGATAAAGGTCTGTGCACTGACTGCAAGGTCATCCCAAGTGAGCACCTTACGACTCTACATAGGCCCCTAATTATGGACCTGGAGATCAAGAGGAGTAGGAGGAAGAGGGAGGGGTGCAGGAAACCTAAGATCAAGTGGGGTAACTTGACCAAGGACAAATCTCAGGAGTTAGGGGAGAAGTTTTTGGCTATGAGGGCCTGGATGAGTAGAGGACGTGTCTAGTATGTGGTTCACGACTGTGGATTGCATTAGGGTAGCTGCTAGAGAGGTCTTAGGGGTCACGAAGGGCTCTCCTGGGGGTCATATAGGGGACTGGTGGTGTAATGGAGAGATTCAAGGTAAAGTGGAATCTAAGAAAGCTGCTTATTTGAAGCTAGTAGAGAGTACAAACGAGGAGGAAAAAAGGACTTATCGGGAGTGTTACAGAAAGGCTAAGAAAGAAGCGAAGTTAGCAGTTACAACAGCTAAGAACATGACGTTTGCTCGTTTGTACGAGGAGCTCAAGGGCAAAGGAGGGGGCAAGAGGTTGTACCGGTTGGCCAAGGTGAGGGAGAGGAAAGCCCGCGACTTAGACCAAGTCAAGTGCATCAAGGACGAGGATGGAAAAGTGTTGATGGAAGAGGCACTCATTAGGAGAAGATGGCAAACATACTTCCATAAACTGTTGAATGGGGATAGGGATAGACGCATTGTGCTGGGTGAGTTGGAGCACTCCGAGAGTCGGCGGGATTTTGGGTATTGTAGGCGGATTACGATAGAGGGGGTGGAAGGGGCGATGCATAAGATGTACAGAGGTAGAGCAACGGGGCCAGACAAAATCCCGATGGAATTCTGGAAGAGCGCGGAGCGGGCAGGTTTGGAGTGGCTCACTGGGTTGTTTAATGTTATTTTTAAGACAAAGAAGATGCCCAAAGAATGGAGGTGGAGTACGATGGTTCCGCTTTACAAGAACAAGGGTGATATCCAAAATTGCAACAATTATAGGGGTATCAAGTTGTTGAGTCACACTATGAAGGTTTGGGAGAGGGTGGTGGAGGCCAGGGTGAGGAGGTGCGTGTTTATTTTCGAGAATCAGTTTGGATTCATGCTGAGGCATTCAACTACGAAAGCGATTCATCTGGTAAGGATATTAGTGGAGCAGTACAGGGAGAGGAAGAAGGATTTTCATATAATGTTTATTGACCTTGAGAAAGCATACGATAAAGTTCCGAGGGAGGTCCTGTGGAGGTGTTTGGAGGTTAGCAGTGTTCCGGTAGCATACATTAGGGTGATTAAGGATATGTATGATGATGCTAAGACTCGGGTGAGGAATGTGGGTGGTGAGTCGGAGCATTTCCCTGTGGTGATGGGGTTGCACCAAGGATCGACTCTTAGCCCATTTTTGTTTGCCTTGCCGATGGATGCACTATTGCGTCACATCCAAGGGGAGGTTCCTTGGTGCATGCTGTTTGCCGATGATATAGTGTTGATTGATGAAACGCATAGCAGAGTTAACGTGAGGTTGGAGGTTTGGAGACAGACCTTGGAGTCTAAAGGTTTCAAACTGAGTAGAACCAAGACAGAATACTTGGAGTGCAAATTCAGTGACGGGACCCATGATGCAGACGTAGAGGTTAAGCTTGATGTGTTATCCCCAAGAGAGCGAGTTTTGAGTATCTCAGATCTATTATCCAGGGTAACGGGGACATTGACGAAGATGTCGCGCATCACATCGGAGCAGGATGGATGAAGTGGAGGCTCGCTTCCGGTGTTTTGTGTGATAGGAATTGCCGCTAAAACTTAACGGTAAGTTTTGTCGAGTGGTGGTTCGACCGGCTATGTTGTATAGGGCTGAGTGTTGGCCAGTCAAGAACTTCCACGTGCAGAAGATGAGAGTAGCAGATTTGAGGATGTTGAGATGGATGTGTGTGTGTACCAGGAGAGATAGGATTAAGAATGAAGCTATCCGGGACAGAGTGGGAGTAGCCTCCGTGGAGGACAAGATGCGGGAGTTGAGGCTGAGATGGTTCAGACATGTTAAGAGAAGAAACGTTGATGCTCCTGTCAGGAGGTGTGAGAGGTTGGCCATGGAGAGTTTGAGAAGAGGTCGAGGTAGGCCTAAGAAGTACTGGGGAGAAGTGATTAGGCAGGACATGGCGCTGCTTCAGCTCACCGAGGACATGACCCTTGATAGGAGGGTGTGGAGGTCTTTGATTAAGGTACAAAGTTAGTAGGTAGTTTATAGTTGTTCATAGATAGTCTTAGTAGCATGCATGTCCCTTCATATTCTTAGATTTTTATTACGTTATGTGGTTTTGTTCGCCTCATGTATTGTATTCCTGTTGCTATTATTTGGTACTACTTATCCTTTATCTTTCCTTTTTTCTTTTCTCTTACATCTTTCGTCCTTCCTTCCTTGCTTTCCTCTTCTTCTTCTTGCCCTTCCTGAGCCGAGGGTCTATTGGAAACAACCTCTCTACCTGCATTAGGTAGGGGTAAGGTCTGCGTAAAGACTACCCTCCCTAGACCCCACCTGTTGGGATCAAACTGGGTTAGTTGTTGTTGTTGTTGTTGTTGTTGTTGTTAAGTCTTAAACTTCCGAACCAACAACCTTCCGAACCCACAAATTTCATAAACTTCTGAACCGCTAAACTTTCGAAATCGCGAATTTCGAACCTGTAAACTTTATAATTTCTAAACTCGTAAACTTCCAAACACATAAACCTCCGAACTCATAACTTTGGAACTTGTAAAATTTTGAACCTTTAAACCAAAAGATAAAANGTTGGGAGAGGATGGGAGTGGGGTGGAGGGGTAGTAGGGTGGGTGGTAACGGAAAAATTGAAATTTGAAAAAAAAAGTCTTTTTGGAGAGAGGGAGTAGGGTGGGTTGGTGAGGGTGGGGAAGGTTGAGAAGGAGTTCTGGAAAATGTTTTTCCTTCTCTTGATAAGAAAAACGAGGAAAATGAGTTCATAAGGAAAATATTTTTTAAAACATACCAACCAAACATAGAAAAATCAAAAAATATTTTCTTCGTACCAAACACATTCATAATGTATAATGCATCTAGAGTGCAGTAACATTATAAGCACTACCAAATAATAAATATATCTACTAAATTGGATCACCAAAATGCTTATTTTATGAACTTGACAGAATACAGTTAAACATTTTTCTTCATTTCAATTTTTTAGAGTACTACTTTCAATATTGTAATTTGCAGAGACCTCCAACCATAAAGTCAAAACCTGCAATATCATCTGACTTATAAAATCACATGTCTAACAACAAAAAGTCTAGGTTCTCTTTATTAAAAAAATCTACGTTCTTTTCAAAGAACAATACTTTCCAAATAAAATGAACTATCCAATATTAAGTTAAAATGCATAAGGTGTCATGTCTTCTTTATAGCAAATTTTGAATAAAGGAACATAGTCCAACTATTACACTAAGAAAATTTATTTGAGTAGAAAATACACGATGCCGTAGCAAAATTAAGTTAGAAAGACAGGAAATGGCCAAAGAATGGGGAAATGACTTTTTTAAATCAGCAAGAATATGAAAATGATTTTGAAAGACGAAATTTATGGCAAATGGCTAGTAGTCGAAACGGATAAACTATGATTATGAAAAATAATAAACTAAAATTTACATTGCAATGCATCATTCATTTGGAAGAAGCTAAAAGATAGAATTTACAAAAGTGGGTACATTAGTGTTTATGAATGTGCTAAGAAAATCAAATATGCATCGACAAAAGTAAACTCCTAGACTTAAGGTAATTACATTTTTTTTTTACATTAATAATTTATGAGATTTTGTTTCAAATTGCCCAACAAATAGATGCATGGATCAAAATAACTAAGAAAATATCTTCCTGCCATCAACTTTTTTCACACTCGTATTTTCCTAATCCCTAGATTTTTGTATCACCGTATTATTATGTGTTTATTCAAGAGTTAATTTTACTTATTGTGCATCAATTAGTCAAAAATACTAAAGGAAAAGTGATACTAATGTAGTTTTTTATGTTTATTTTATATGTTAATATGGTTTGATAATGCTTCTTTCTGCTCTCATAGTGAAAGTAGTCATAGAAAAGTATTTACTAAGATACACATCGTAGAACACATATTTTTTTACCATCCTTTATTTTTACACCATTTTGGTTGTTTGTATACTTCTTTTAGATCTCATTTTAATATTCTAGTCTTATTAATTTCTTTTTATGTGTGTTAGCTTACTTTCGACTATAAACATGTTAGAATTTTCACACATAGTGTCGATAATATATTGAATTGTTTTTTCTATCCACATATTACAAACTTTAAGTAAAATTTATAATTCACAGTATAGGATATTGAACGTTGCAGTTAATTACTTGAAGCTTCTATTGCCCATGTACAATATTCCATTTCAATAGTAATAAATTCTATGGTTAACTATTCTATTACTCTCGATCTTTTTTTTTGCTCTTCTTTTCTTGTATATATGTCTATACAGTAATTTTAATATGTCAACTTTCATGAGTATATTTAATCTATACTATATTAAAAGTACGAAAGTATTATCGCCTCTGTGTTAAAACTAGAAAATCAGAAGAACTGTTAGAAGAAACAGAAAAT
>MDKI01109691.1:0-49294 GCA_005239505.1 Nicotiana paniculata
ATCTCAAGAGCCCTCCTGCTCACATAACATCATCACTACGCTGAATCTTAACACATAGAAATTATCAAACCGTTTCACAACTCTCACGGCACAACATAATATCACATGAATTTGATGAAGACGGAACAACACCTGATATTCCAACACCCCTCCTTGAGGAGCGCTATACTGAAATGAACACATCTTACTCGCATGAAGCCCATAATCTTGTTTAAATCCATTCATACACTTCGAGTCGATTCTTCTTGCACTGAACTAAGCTAATAGCTTGACCTGGGTCCATAATAACCCACTTCCTCTCATAACACGCAAGAACAACCATCATAACCGGGACAACACCCCACAATGCACAACCAGCTGGACCAAACGCCTTCCTGGCATAAATTTTCAAACAAGCAATATTGCATTTCCTTATACTCAGTCCAAATCTTCAATCCGTTAAGTGACTACATGTCACACTCATACAATCATCTATTACGACGGCCGACAAGTCCCGAACATACCGGCCCAAACCACATGCATAATTTAATTACACTGACGAAACTGATCACTGCCGTAAATGTGCCATTTCAACCATGGCTAATCAATCTATGTTCTTTTAATCATCCTTAACTGCCTCAGAAATAATAGTAACCCCATTCAACTCATAACAAACTCAATCCTGACTCATCCCGAGTGACCTTGATTCACGAGACCATGCTTTCTCAATCTCGCAGCCCGTCTCATACCCTTCTGATAATCTTCTAACACCCCGGAGTTTACTTCTATCACTCCCCCAATACTATCCTGCACGCTGAAACATATCATAGAACACCCCAACCATCTTCCTTTTTCTCAGAAATTATACTGCAAAAGCTCAACTCTTAATCATACTGCTGCCTGAAACCTTTAAACGCCGCATTCTTAACTTTTGAATTTACTAGGACCGCTATTGAGAGTCACCCACTCTGACTGGCCCCGAATACAATCAACTCCAAGGCTCTTCTATCACATGAACACCCTTTTCAATGAAGCACGTGACTGAGTCACTACCCTACAGCTCGCCCATGCCTTAAGCATAAATTCTGAATCTCCCAAAACCTAACCCCAGTCCAATAGGACCAACTTGTGCACATATTTATCAAATCCCATGCACAATTACCATTCTACTCCTTTCCCTTAGCTGAAATAACTTGCCAATACGCCGACAATCCGCAACCCCATGATAAAACACTCCTACAACCCAACTGCAGGTGGTAGGACTCCCCCACTTAGCCTGAAGCTACTCCTTGCACCACTCTAGACCCTGCCGAGATCCTTTCTCCCTTGTTAACATGATCTTGCTCAACCAATCCGTCCAATCCTTCAAAATTCTCTTGTTAGCACTCCCTAAATACTCAAATTCTCTAGCATTATTCACATTCTGCCTCCTACCGAATAGCCACCAGAATCCCTCATAGAAACTTGCCAACCACACAACCGCTAACCTACTCACAGGAGATAACCCACCTGTGAAAATCACTAGCTGACACCCTCCAACGACGCCGTACTGCACCCCCTCTACAACATCAATATTCCATCCTAAGATCGTTCTCATTCACCAACTTTACCAGTCCATCCGCTCCTCATGGACATCTACTAAATGTGCTACCATATCCTCTAATTCACCACTATGCTGTCGCTCTCCCACTTTGGTCAAACTCCCCCTTTCGCGACTGCTCGACTTCTGCTTCTTACACCTGGCCTCCTAGAAATTTAGCCGTCGCCTGACACTTCTCACATGACTTACTTCGTCGTATGTTGCCCAATTGCTGCCTCAATTCAATATCCTTCTCTGTAGATCTTAAACCAGTAGATCACCACGACTTTAAACTCTCTGAGGATCATCTTTCTCGATCTGCCTTCATTAGAAATAACTATTCAGTCCTGGACCACCACGCACCACGATCTATGTCAACCGCTTCTTCAATACTACTTCACAACACTCTGACCCAATGCAACCGAAGAAACCATAGCACCGACATACTTAACATATGACATTCGATCAGTGACGACGACATCACATCGCAGGTGCATATCCCACCTTACTTGAAAACACCAAGTCTTACTACTTTATAAATCCAAAACCTGACCATTTATAGTCCAAATGACTTTCCCCTAAGAAGACCTCCCTTCAAGCCATTCATCACCCCCAACATATAGGCAAGCATTCTATCATCATATCGGCATCACGCGATAACCAATCGTAAACATCATCACAACCTGAGCATAACCTCAAGTCCTCAGAACCACATCTATTGGATGAAACAACATATTACTCTTCCGCAGAGCAACGACAATAGCCTCAATCAACTTCACAGGGAGAAACATCCCGCACCATACCCATAGCACCATTTCAATTCCTCAAATTCCTGATTCATAGAAAGCGCTTCGGGACGCGTAAGATTGAGTAGGAAGAAACGTAGGAATAAGCCTCGGAGGAATCAAATCGCACGATGAGGAATCAAGAAGGGAAGTACTCCTAACAATCCTGTAGCCTCTCGAAGATAAGTACAGACGTCTCCGTACAGATCCGCAAGACTCTACTAGACTTGCTCATGACTCGTGAAACCTAAGGGAACCTAGGGTTCTGATACCAAGTTGTCACGACCCAAAATCCATAAGGTCGTGGCCGGACACTACTGTCAGGCAAGCCAATCATTAAATGGTTAAGTTAAATTTCCTGTTTTAGCATTTTTTTTGAAATCATTACCTTTCGCTTTATTACATAATAACTAATTAAAATCTGCTAATTAAATACGACAGTTTAATATTCCATTTTTTTATAAAATACATCCCAAATGCATCCCAGGACCCGGTGACACAAGTACATGAGCCATTTCTAAGAATTTTACAAATTCTACAAAGCTTGTCCGAAATACAAATTGGACAAGGAATAAAAATGAGAATACAATACATAGAGGAAGACTCTGCCGACTGCGGGTCGTCTCCGAGTGATGCAACTCGTCTAAGTCTTCAAGTTAGCCATATTGCTATGAAGGTACCTGTGCAACAAAATGCACAGCAAGTGTCGCATGGGTATGAAAACAACGTGTACTCAGTAAGTATCCCGCCTAACCTCAGAGAGGTAGTGACGAGAGGTCGTCTTAACACTCACTAAGGTCCAACAAAATTATTTAACAAGATATGGTATCAGTAATAGGCATACAAGGATGATAAAAACAGTAAACATTAAAGATAATTGTAACTCAAATAAATACTGAATGTAAACAAATAATTACTGCTTCATTTCCCCCCCAAATATCTTAAATAAACAATTACTTCTTCATTTCCCCCCAAATATCTTAAATAAACAATTACTTCTTCATTTTCCCCCAAATATCTTAAATAAAAAATTACTTCATTTCCCCCCAAATATCTTGTCACTTCAAAAATCCATGAAATCATTTAACAATTTAGCATGCGCATATGGGATAAGGATAACCGGCCCGAGCCTTCATAATAATCATATTTGTGCACTGTCGAGGGTAGAACGTCCCGAACCATACTATATCTTTCAATCTCGACGTGGCGTACAGCCCGCTCCCATGAGAGTGGGGGGAAATAACACTCCGCTCGCAGAATGTAAATTGTGAAGCGGTCACATGCACACACAATATTAACCATAATGTATCTTTCAATATCGCCGTGGCGTACGACCCACTCCCATGAGAGTGGGGAAAATAACACTCCGCTCGCGGAATGTAAATTGCGAAGCGGTCACACACAGTCATGCACAATCAACAATCCACCCCGAATACTTTGGGAAAACAAATACTCAAGTAAATGACAAATTTCTCTTTTAAAGGTCACACAAATAGTATTTAAATCTTTTCTCGAAATTCATTTGCCAAGTTTAATAATATTCAACAATATAACCTTATCAAGAATACAATTATCCACGGAGGAGTCAATTCTCTTTCTAAATGATTAAGAAAGGTACACTCTAGCTTTCTTAGAAATAAATTACAAATTCAATAGCATTATCAGTCTAATATTATTGGCAGGATCACATGTACAAAACGTAAGGCATGCTAGTGGGTCCTAGACTACCCGGACATAAGCATAATAGTAGCTATGCACAGACCCTCGTCACTTCGTGCATATGTAGCCCCCACAAATAGTAGCACATATTTACTTAGTTCACCAATGCGGACAATTCCCCTTCACAAGGTTAGAAAGGAGACTTACCTCGTTCCGAAATTCCATAACCGACTCCCAAGCACTTTCGACGATTCCAATTGATGCACAACGCCCCAAAACTAACAAAATAACGGCAACCAAATGAAAATATACTTTAATATTTGTTAAAAATTCAAATTATATAAAATCCTATCTTCGCTCAAGGAATTGACCAAAATGCCCTCGGGCCCACGTGCCCAAAAATCTGAAATTTCTCGAAGATAAATTCTACCCATAGCTTTACTAGTTCAAATATACAATTTACTCAAATATTCATGCTCAATTCGTGGTAGAAATCCAAAATACAAATTTTTAGGTCTTTCCTCCAAAATCCCAATTTTCCAATATTTTTTCATGTTTTAATCCATGTATATACCTTGAATTTAACTTGAGATGGGATATCTTACCTTGTGATCCTTGCGATCCTCATCTTGCACCTGCGATTCCGCAGGTGCGACCAAACTCCCACATATGCGGCTTCCTCAGCTCCAGCCAAAACTCGCAACTGCGACCCATTGTCCGCATCTGCACCTTCGCAGGTGTAGAAATTACATCGCACCTGCGCTCCCAACCAAGCCACCAAAATCACGCACCTGCGGCCCAAGCCTCGCAGGTGCGGTCACACCAGATGACAACAACTTCAGCTTTTCTCAACTTCAAATACTGATCCGTTAACCACACGGAATCCACCCAAGGCCCCTGGGACCCCGTCCAATTACACCAACCTGTTTCAAAACACAATGCGCACTTGCTCGAGGCCTCAATTCACATCAAACAACATCGAAACCACGGATCGCACTAAAATTCAAACTTTAAGAACTTGAAATTTCAAATTTCCGCATCTGATGCCGAAACCTATCAAATCACGTCCGATTGACCCCAAATTTTGTACACAAGTCATATTAAACATTACAGACCTGTTCCAACTTCTGGAATTGCATTCCGACCCCGATATCAAAATTTCCACTTCCGGTCAGATTTCTCAAAAACCTTCAAATTTCTATCTTTAGCCAAATGACTTCAAAATGACCTACGGGCATCCGAATTCACTTTCGATCGCGCTCCCAACTCCAGAATCACCATATGGAGCTATTCCGAGGCTCGAAATCCCAAACGGACATCAATATCACTGAAAATGCGCTTCAAGCCAAACTTAAGAAATTTCTTCAAAAATGTTGACTTCCACAATACACACCGAAATGCTCCTGGGTTATCCAAAACCTGATCCGGACATACGCCCAAGTCCGAAATTATCGTACAAACCTGTAGGAACCCTCAAATCCCGATTCGGAGGTCGTTTACTTAAAATTCCAATCTTAGTCAATTTCTCCAACTTAAGGCTTCTGAAATGAGAATTTTCTTTCTAATTTGACTCCGAACTCCCCAAAATTCAACTCCGACCATGCCTACGAGTCATAATACCTGAAATGGAGCTACTCATAACTTCAAACCGCTGAACGACACGCTAGTGCTCAAAACGACCGGTCAGGTCGTTACATCCAATCCCCCAATAGTCACTACACATGACCGATATACACGATCCACAATAATAGTATCGCCCACCGGTGTAGATACATGAACAGATGAAACTAAAGACTTGAACGACATATCTAGATAATGAGCAAAATACTATGATACATATGAATAGGTGGAAACAAGGTCAAATAATACAGAAACATCTCGGTGACATACTGAGACAATACATGTGATCACTGTATCTGAAGCAATAGCATCTAGTGTGGCAGGGAGTGCATAGAAACGGTCATGACTGACACCTGATCGGTCTCCCTCTCTAGGACGACCCCCAGCTGACTAAGCTCCACCCCGAACTAGCTGGGCTGGTGGTGAAGTAACTGGTGTTGAAGTCATGGGCCGGCTCCTCTGCTGAGCTGGACCTCTCACTAGGCGGGGACACTGCCTCCTGATATGACCAAACTCTCCCCACTCGTAGTGACTCCCTGTTGTTAGTGGTGGGGGTTAAGGGATCCCCGAGCACCGGGATAACTGGTAGAAGGACCCGGCATAGATGACCCCTGAACCGATGGAGCACGGGACGAACTCTGAGATGGAAGGGCACTGAAAGATGAGTGACCCTGATGAGAACTGTGTGAACCATGTCCAGATGATGCTCCACGGTGAACTGGACGAGCCGTCTGAGCATGCCTGTAGGGACGACCTCTACCGTGGTGGAACTGACCTCCAGAAGAAGTACCGCAAAAACCAGCTGATCCATGAGACCTTTTGGCCTCCCTCTCAACCCGCTCCTGGTTGCGAACCAAATCTATCTACCTAGCAATGTCAACAACCTCCTCAAAAGTAGCACTAGACACCCTCTCTCTAGTAATAAGTACCCGCAACTGAAATGTGAGGCCATCAATGAACCTCCTGATCCTCTCCCTATTAGTGGGAACCAACCAAACAACATGAAGGGCTAACTCAAAAATTCTCATCCCGTACTGCGTCACAGTCATATCATCCTGACGCAACTGCTCGAACTGTCTGCTCAGATCCTCTCTGTGAGACTGCGGCACATACTTCTCCAAGAAGAGAACAGAGAACTCCTGCCAGGTAAGTGGCGCTGCACCGACCGCCTACGCCTCTCATAAGCCTCCCACCAGGTGAAGGCAGCTCCAGAGAACTGAAAAGTAGTGAATGAGACCCCACTGGTATCCATAATACCTGCTGTACGAAGCATCCTCTAATACTTATCCAATTGTACTACTGAAACATGAAGGTCGGAGTCTTCCAAACCTCTCCAATCTATGTTGCTCATCATCAGGCATGATAGGAACCACATAGTCCTGAGCAGCTGCAACCGGCTGGGCTGGTGGTGCCCCCGGTGTCTGGAGTCCCTGCATCACCTGCTCTGGTGTGCAGGCGACGGGAGTCTGAGTACCTCCCCCGGCCTGAGATGTGGATGTTGCGGTCCAAATAGAGACCGCCTGAGCAAGACTGGTGCACACGATCAGAATCATAGCTAAGGCCTCCTGAAGGCCTGGAATCACAATGGGCACACCTGATGTCTGAGTTGGTCCCGCTGGTGCATCCATAACTGGGACCTGATCCTGAACTGGGGCAATTAGTGGATTTGCAGGTGCTGCATTAGCTGCTGTGTGAGTTGTACCTCTGCCCCTACCGCAACCTCAGCCTCTCGCAGCCCTGGCTGGTGGTACCAGTGGCTGTCCGTCCTGCCCAATAGTACGTGTCCTCACCATCTGTGAGAGAATAGAAACATAAGTTTAGTCACTAGTATCAACAGATTCGCACGACAAGAATTCAAGAATGTAAAGTTACCTAAGGGTTTGGCAGCCATTCGAAGATAAGTACAGACGTCTCCATACCAATCCACAGGACTCTACTAAACCTGCTCATGACTTGTGAGACCGATGTAACCTAGGCTCTAATACCAACTTGTCATGACCCAAGTCCTAACCTGTCGTGATGGCGCCTATCGTGGAACTAGGCAAGCCTACATTTCCAAAACACTTTCAACATTTAACAAAAATGAATTAAGACAGTTTAATATAACCGGAGTTTTTAATAAAAATTGGTCAACCCAAACATAAGTGCGAAAAAATAGCCCCGACATCGGGGTGTCACTAAGTCATGAGCAAACTAAACAACCAGTCTGAGAAATAGTGTCTAAAAGAGTCTGTATCAAATACAAATAGATGAGAAATAAAAGAGGGAGAAACAAGGACTGCAAATGCCGGGCAGCTACCTCATAAATCTTTGACAATCAACCGAGCACGAGATCAACGCCCACCGTGTCCGGAAACACCTAGATATGCAAATGAAATGCAGGGGGTAGTGTGAGTACAACCAACTCAGTAAGTAACAAAAATAAATAAGGAACTGAAGATAGTGACGAGCTACATAGTTATAGTTCATTTTCAATAATTTTGGCAAGGAGTAGACATGCTTTCAAATCCGGCAATTTTTGTTAAATCGGTTTTATACAGTTTCAAGTTAAAGTAAAAACCGGATACAAAATCTTCCAGAAAATTCAAAACAATGATAGATAGAAATTAAGTGCAACAACAAATGAAAGCAAGTACAACCTCTCAGGGCAACAATCACTTAACATCAACAGCTCAATCACTCGGCTCTCAGCCCTCAGTACTCACACTCAAGAGGTACCTGCGTTCACTAGGAGTGTACAGACTCTGCAGGGGCTCCTTCAGCCCAAGCACTATATCGCTGCGGCGTGCAGCCTGATCCATATATACACACACAACTCACAGCGCGCACTTAGGCCATATCTCAGTCACCAACCTTCCAGTCACTCGGGCTCTCAGAAATCATATGAATCACCCCAAATAGAGATAATAACATGTATCAACAAGGAACGGGAAGAGATGGAGATATGGTACGCAAATAAAATCTTGACTGAGTACAAGATAGCAAATAGCAGCTAATTCAACAAGTATACGACCTCAACGGGTTCCAACAGTGACATCATATAGTCTAAGCATGATTTATAACATGGATTTCAATCCAATTTCTATAACACTGGGAGAAACATATAGCTAACAACAAGTTATTCAACTTTACAACTTCCCGTGACGGACCAAGTCACAATCTCCTCGGTGCACGCCCACACGCTGTCCCTTAGCATGTGTGTCACCTCCAAAATAATCACATGACACGAAAATCTAGGGTTTCACACCCTCAGGACCAGATTAAAACTGTTACTTACCTCAATCCGAGCAAAACGCTACTCCAAAATGCCTTTGCCTCGCGAGTCGGCCTCCAAATGTCCCGAATCTTGCCACAAGTAGTACAATACAATCAATATAGGCTAAAGGGAGCAATTCCACAAGAAAACTATTAGCCAAATCCGAAATCTGCCCGAATCCGGCCTTCGGGCCCACGTCTCGAAATCCGACAAAAGTCACAAAACTTGAAAGTCGATTCACTCATGAGTCTAACCATACCAAATTTACTCAAATCCGATTACAAAAATCTCATTCAAAACCTCAAAAATCCATCTCAAGAGCACTTCCTCTTTATCGCCAATTTTCCACCCCAAATCACAAATTAAATGACGGAATTAAAGACATAATCATGGAATTTGACTAAAATTAGATAGGAATCACTTACCCCAAACACCCACGCACGAATCTTTCAAAAATCGCCTTCTACCGAGCTCCCACTTCAATTTTATGATATGAACTTGAAACCCTCATTTTGAATCTTTTAAATCTGCACAGATACGTCTTCATCTCGATTGCGTATAAGACGATCGCGTATTCTAATATCGTACTGTCAAATTGTATAAGACGAAGAATTGTGTAAAATTATCAACTAATTAAGCCAGTGCGATTTTAGAAATATTAGATCTGGAAAATCCACCTTTGTAGAAAAAGAAGAATTAGTGCAGATAATATATATCTTTGGGGGATCATAATTAAGCAAGATTTTGATAATCTACCATTTGTGTTCAAAATATTAGATAATCTAATAGATATCTAAAAATTAATTTCGAATTTAATATGACTGAGGAAAAAAAAAAGAAATCAGAAAAGTCATTATCAAAAGGAAAAGGTTTAATGAGTACCATTTAACAATATCAAAGAGTTCAAAGTAATAATTTGCTTCAAAAACTATCTCATCCTTATTATTTCATAATATATTGCCCCTATTTTCTCTATTTGCACGGTATAATTTTTCGAGTAAGGAAGTTCAATTGAACCCCGTAATCCTACCTAGCTCTGCCCCTGCTTGTAAGTGCTGAATTTTCAAAATTACAATCTGAAGAAGAAGTCAGCTGGTGAGATCTAAAGACTAAACAATATAATGCTGCAATGCTATTCCTAAACATCCTTTGTCGCTGCACTCGAATTTTTCCTTATATCAAAGGGATTCAACATTTCATATACAACTCAGAAAAAAACTCGTTTTTTCTCTATTTACACAATATAAGTTTTTGACTAAGGGGATTCAATTGAACGCCATTATTGCTATTCCTATCTAGCTCCGTCCCCTAAGGGAATTCAAATTACTTTGTTTTACACTCCTATATGAGTCATTACTAATCATCACTTTAAGTACACCATTCTCGGCATGATTTCCTAATTATTTCTTTCATAATTTTGTTCCTTCCGCGGAAAAAACCGAGAAACCTTGAGCCCGATGCAGAAACCCTTAATTCTTGTCATGTCACAGAAAACATAAAGCATTTCAATTGACAGACTTAGCAATGTTTACTTCAAAACTAGCAGTAATTAACTAAACAAAATCTCGATTTCTCTCTAATTATCAATAAATAGTAATGGGATAATATTCTCAACAAAACTACTACCATGTTTTAAATAAAAATATTTCGGGAACACCAAAGTAGCTGGGGCACTAATAAAGCTTGCTATTGCGAAAACATACTGCACCCTTTCACTCATTTTTGCTTTAATTTCATAGAAACCTCATCATTATTGGATATCAAATAGCAATTTTTCTATGTGAAAATGGTAATTACAATTGAATTTGATTTTGTGATTTTAAAAATATGTGATTTATTTGAATACTAGTTGTTAGACAATAAATATTAAATATAAGTAAAGAAAGTGTGATAATGACAAAGGAAAGTAGAGATATGCAGACCGAGCTATTGAGAGACATGGTCTCGAGCTGGCCGAAACAAGGCCTCGAGGTCGAGCTCGAGCTCGAGTGCTTGATAGTGGACGGTTAATGAAGATATAACAGTATTGAGGGTCTCGAAGATGGCCTCTTTATGATCAACAATGAGCAATAAGTGAAGAACAATCAATGAACACAATAAATAGAAAGCAATAAATCAATGGAACAATTGTAGAGAGTGTTTGAGTTAGAGAGTAGAGAATGTTCTTGTTCTTGTATTGAATATCGTGTGTGTTACAAAATGACAGGGGTCCTCTTTATATAAGAGGCGGAATCCCAACGTAGTACTTGTGTAATTATTACAAAGAAATGCAGCTGATACAACTATTTAATGTCTCGGTACGAACTTGTACTATTCTTGCAGACGTGGTCAGCTTTAACCATGTGTCTTTTGGGAATTTCTCGCTTTTCCATGATGGTCATCGATTTAAACCGCCCCGAGGTTGAGCATGGAGAATCCTCGATATGCTTTCTCGATGTCAAACCTCGAACTGTGCTTCGAGCCCTCTGAAGACGGGCTATGGAATGCCATAATGACCATAAAATCGAGCTCTCCGTTTTTAGCCGTATACAAAGACTATCAGGGGTGTGACGAATCTCTTGGTAGGAAACACAGGATTTCGATAAGGGGTTCCAAAAATTAAAAAACTAAAAGTGATTGTGTAGTTACTGAGAATTGAACAAATGATCTCAAAAAATATTTTGAACCTCCTTAACCACTTAGACATTCTTTTCGATTATATTAAGGGTATTCAAAACATAATATATAGAGGTAAAAAATAAATTTACCTTATACATACAGTATAGTTTTCGGCGAAGGGGGTCCGTGAATCCCTTCCATTCCCCTAAATCCCCCCCTCCCCCCTCGCCTAGGCGACATGAATCTGGATGGCGCTTCTAACACTAGATGGTTAAAAACGAAACATTCAATTTCAGGTATGAAGGAAAAATATATATGTAGGACAGATATGAAGCAACCAGGGATGTATATTTCTTAATTGATTCACTTTCTCAACTAGCACAACCTAACATATCAAATTTGTAATGCATGGAATAAGTAGAGACTGAAGAAAATTGTTCCGTTCTGACAATACGGGGTTTAATTGAATTCCTTCCCTCGAATCGAAAAATTATATTGTGCAAATAGCGGAAATAAGGGCAATATGATATGAAATAATAACAATGAAATAGTTTTTGAAGCAAACTATTGCTTGAACTCTTTTTGATATTGTTAAATGGTACTCATTAAAACTTTCATTTCGATAATGATTTTCTGATTTCTTTTTTTTTTCTCAGTCGTATTAAATTCGAAATTAATTTTTAGACATTCATTTAATTATCTAATATTTTGAACAAAAATTAGTAGATTATCAAAATCTTGCTTAATTATAAAGATGTTATCTGCACTTATTCTTCTTTTGCTACAAAGGTGGATTTTCCAAATCTATTATTTCTAATCACACTGGCTTAATTAGTTGATAATTTTACACAATTTCTCGTCTTATACAGTTTGACAGTACGACATTAGAATATATTAGAAGAACGTTAATTTTAAGACCATATTTAGCCGTACAATTAAAGAAAAATCATTCGCGCGCAAATAGGGCCTTAATTAGCAAATTTATTCATTAAGAGTGCAAATAGAGGAAAAAAGAGTATTTGAAGAAAATAAGTGCAGAAAAATAAAAAGTATATAAATTCCATAAAAAGAAAAAAAATGCACATTACTTTCATTCCCTTCTCTATGTAACTTAGCTAGATTTTATCATTTGTATAGTATAAGGCGGTAGGTAAAAAAAAGAAAAAGAAACCAAAGAAAGAGCAAAACTCAAAATCTTAATCTTTTCCCCTCAAAATTTTCATAGGCTAAGAGATGGATTTCGAGAGTTTGAGTTGTGAGAAAAATGATGTTCCTGCACCTTTTTGTGGCCTAAGAATTCTCTTGGTTGATAATGATACAACTTCTTTGTTAAATTTAGCATCAGCACTTGAAGAACATTCTTTCAAAGGTACATTCTTCTCTTTAATTTCTACTCCATATCTACATTCTTTTTTCTTTGGATGTTCTTGATCATATATGCAATTATAGAAAATGAAGTGAATTTCTGAGAAGTGTAACATCATGGTATTAGAGGATATATAGATTTTGGGTTCGAGTCTCACTGCTACCTTCGGAAAAAAGATTCACATGATTAGTCCAAAAACATAATCGAGCTGCACATGATTGTCAGGGACAAAGTTACCACTGTCGTATGATGGTCAATTGGACACCCTTTACAGGAATATTATAATGTATATAAGTTAGAGAATAACTTTTTATCATATGTATTAAATCTTAGACACCCTTGAAGCGAAATTCCCGGCACTAAAGTAAACATAACATTTTTAAAAATCGAAAATCTTTTATGTCTCAAACAAGAGTACCAAAAACAAAATCAGGTGATTTATTGGACTCAATTACATAAATTCCTCTCACTTGTGGTGTCCTTGGAGGCTAGTATTATACTGGTCACATTTCAAGTTAAGCTGATCTGGAAAATTTTAGTAGTTCAATTAGTTGTCTGCTTGAACTTTCTTGTAGTAATTATAGTAAATGAACTGAATTTCTTAGAAGTGTAACATCATGATATTAACGGCTTATTTGGATGGTTGTTACCCATTGTATCGTATTGTATTGTTTTTCCAGAACAATATTTGTTTTGATTGTTTAGTTAAAATTGGTTATATTGTATTGTTAAATTCATTGTTCCGGAATAATGAAAAGTCCCATTTTTTGAAACAATCAATTTGATGTAGTGGGATTCTTTCCTATTTTTTTTTCTAATTATGCCCTAACTTATTACATTATAATTCTATTTTACCCTTTACCTTTTTTTATTTAAATAATAGCAAAGTCTCTTTCTCATATAATTCTATAATAGAATTCTACGTGAAGTCTAATAACCTATAAAAATTCTCAAAGACAGCGTTCCAAATATAAGTTATATAATAACCTACATACGTGAAAAGTCGTTTTGTTCTTCTGTCGCTTCTCCGTACTCTTCAGGTAAAGGTTTTGTTTTGCTTTTGTTTGAATGGAATCTACTTAACATTTTTTTAAATTTTTATTATTATGATCTAATTATGAATATAGAACTTATTATTATTTTGGCGAAATGGCCTGGTGGACACTTAAACTTGCTTTCATTAGTAAAGCCGATACATGAACTTACATCGTTCCCATTTGAACACTCAAACTCAAATAGTTGGTAATTAATAAACCTATTTCATCGTTGACCATGCACATGTGACAATGGCACAAATGATATGGAGAAAGTGCGTAAATTAAGCGCGTGAGTACAATAATTTTAATTAAAAAATGTAAAATCAGAAGAAAAAAATTACAAATGAAAAAGAAAGAAAATAATCCCTCCTCCAAAATAAGTAATATCCTTATTCCCCCTAACCCCTTTCTGTTTCTTTTCCCCTTTCCCCATTGACATCTGCACCTCCCCCCTCTCCCCCCACACACAAACCCTCTCCTTTTCTTTTCTTTCTCCACCACTAATCTTTCCCCGCTTTTTTCTTTTTCTTTTTCCAAAGCCCAGCAGTAGTGAAAAACAATAGATTTTGTCTAAGAAATTTGTCAACCTTTTCTTACATTAACTTCCTCTCCCCCTTTTTGTATCGATCTCAAATTGGAAGACAACAAGAGAAAAAAGAAAGATTATCGAAAAATTGACGAATTTTGGTTGGAAAATTCTACTTATGCAATTCGACTTTTTCTCTCTTTCTAATTTCACCATTCGTATCCTTTTTTGACATAGCTTCGCCGGTTCTTTTGTTGCCTTGATGGAATTTTAGTAGGTGGCCCATCGACTCTTTGATTTGGGGTATGAATTTTATGAATTTTGTTAGAAGTGAAAGATAGAATGAATTTTATGGAAGTTCATGGCTGATTGAGTCAGTCAAGTGATGGCTAGGATTTTTTTCCGACGGCAGCGCTAAAATGTGTAGAAGAAATAGTGAAAGAAGTAAAATAAGAAAAGAAATTTTGATAAGTTAGTTTTTAAAAAAGGGACCCACATATGATACATGTAAAATAATAAATGTCTTAGCATTTGACGTGTTCTTCTTTCGGGCAATGGAGTTACACGCGGGTTTATTTATACTCAATTGATTGAGTTGAGGTACTAAAATGAGAAAAACCAAAGTTTAAATATCGGCTTTAAAATCTCGTACAATTAAGTGGTCACGAAGCCATTTCGCCTATTATTTTTAATATTATTAACTTGTTCAACTAATTTCGATAGAGTTTGCATGAATTGAATTGCTTAATTTATATATAAGACATAATTAGTGATAAAGTCGTAGAAAAGGGTTTTCTTAAATAATTTTTATGTGTAATTCTTGATAAATTAAATATTTAAAACAATTGAGGGTATTTTAGTAAACTTATCAGTTACAGTACAATACGATACAGTCAAACCAAACATCAAAATGTTATTTAACAACAACAACAATACATTCTATCCAAACATTGTATTCATTAAACGATAGGATACAATACAATACAGTACAATACGATACATTATAAAACGACGGGAAACAGTGATCCAAACAGAGTGTAAAGGAAATATAAATTTTGGGGTCCAGCCTCACTGTGACCTTCGAAAATAAATTCACATGGCAATATAGAGTTACCAGTGTCGAATGATGGTCAATTGGGCGGCCTTTGCCGGAACATTATAGTGTATATAAGTTAAAGAGTAACTTTATATCATATCTATTAAATCTTAGACACCCTTGAAGAGAAATTCGTGGCATTAAAGTAAATATAACATTTTTAAAAATCCAAAATCTTTTATGTCTCAAACAGGAGTACCAAAAATAATAAAATCATGTGATTTATCATACATGTAATTAAAAATTTACTCGCACCTGATGTTTACATAAAGAAAAAGGAAGGTGTTATTGTGAAGATGTTACACCTACATATATAACTTCCTGTGAAATTTTCTGAGTTTGATTCTTGTTTACAGTAACAACCATTGAACAAGCAACTGTAGCTCTGTCCATTCTCCGCGAACGGATCGATCAATTCGACCTTGTTATGGTGGATGTCAACATGCCAGAAATGGACTGCTTTGAGTTCATCAACAGCACTCAGCTCATCAAAGACATACCTATTATTTGTAAGACAAAATTTCTCAAATTCTCAATTAATATAGGACTATAGAAAAGTGTCAAGTTTTTCTATTTTTGGATACTTTATTTGAAATTTGGTTCTGAATTTTCTTTCTTTTTAGTAATGTCATCAAATATGAAGAGGGGAATGGTGGAAGAAGCAGTAGCACAAGGGGTATGTTTCTTTTTTATGAAGCCAATTTCAGCAAAGAAACTCAAGAATATATGGCAACATGTGTATAGGCACCAAAAGAAAGTAAGTCAAAAACCAGAAAACAATAAGGCTAATAATCAAGTTGAAGTAATGGAAAATACATCTGGTGCTAATAAGAAAATGCAAGACACAAAGGGAAAAAGCATAGTAAATTCAGAAGAAGAAGAGGATCGTCCGTTGGTTTCGGAAAAAACTATGGACGAACAACAGAAGAAAAGGCGACGCCTGCAATGGACACCTGATCTTGAAAAGAAATTCAAGAAGGCCATTCACAAGTTAGGACATAAAGGTATGTTTATAAAAACTTAGTTCTTATCATAGCATAAAACCAGGAAAAAAAAGAAGCAAGAATTGGTGAAAGACAGTAGAAAATGAGGTAATCTTTAGCAAAGCATTTTTTTCTAAATGTACTTTTTTTTAACTGTTGAATCCTTATATCTTGTCTTACCCTGTCGATTTAGCTCGTCCTAAACTTATTATGGAGATGATGGATGTTCCAAATTTGACTCAGAAACAGATCGCGAACCATCTGCAGGTATCTGAATTTGCTTTGAATTTTGTCATTACTAATCATCACGGCGCTTTTCTTTGCATGTTTTCTTAATTAATGTCATTGAACTGTTCGATTCATTACCAAAAAACTATCTTCTGTGCTACACGGACCACCATAATTCTTCGATATCCGACACATCTGAAATGGTCCAAATTGAAGAGATCATGCGGTTTAGGAGAACACAAGAAAGCTTTGTCGTCATGCTAGCAAGTGCTTCTTCCAACTTTCTCATAGCAAGGTAGTTCATGTCTTGAAATTGGTAGACGAATATTCTAGTTGCGACATAAATAGTCGAGGATTAGGGTTATGGGTTGACAGGCATTCTAGAGTTTCATCTAGTATTTTGCTATTCCTGGCCCCTTGCTATTTCACATTGTGTCATCATTTCCAGCAACATTGACTCTATTTTTATTGTGTCGTATTCTTAAGATCTCTGTTATCTCACATATCTCCATTTGCGTAAATGTCTATTTACCTTGCTGTTGCTACTGTCTGTTTATTGTTTCATTTTTCACTTCTCTTGAGCCGAGGGTCTTTCGGAAACAGTCTTTCTACTGTCATAAGGTAGCGGTAAGGTCTGCGTACACTCTACCCTCCCAGACCCCACTTGTGAGATTTCACTGGGCTTCGTCTTCTTGTTGTTGACATGAATAGTCTAACGTTTTGCTTATTTCTTTCATTATTTTGGGTCCTACTGCAGATATACAGAGTCCAAAAACAACAAGCTCCACATGTTCAACCAGCTACTTCTTCTATAGTTAACCAATATAAAATCATGTCGCGAACACCACCCCCTCTGGTTCCAATAAATCATTCTCAATATGGAGTTAATTCTGTGTCACAGAGTTTGTCTTTCCCTTTGAACACAACAACATTGTTCCATTCTGGAACCAATATGTTTAATCACTTTCCAGACAACGGACATCATTTCAATGTACTGAATTCAAATGATTTCACGGCGAACTTCAACAAACCACTTCAAGAAACATACTTACCTCAACCACCTGAAGTTCCTTCTTTAGTTTCACCAAATCCAGACGATTATTTGTTGACGGAGTTGAATGAATGGAATGATTATTTAGTTCCACCTGAAAATGTCAATGGCGAAATGATAGAAAATCAGATTGACAGTTATTACAGTTGGCTAGAGAAAGATCCTCTTATTAGCAGCTCAACTCAAGATAATGTCCCCCCAAGGTCAGTTTATATATAACAAAATGCAATAAATCCTTAGCTTATTGTTTTCTTTTCCTGTCATTTTGTATAACTGTAGATTGTTGAACAGCAGGAGTCAGAATCCTTGATATGGACAAATTGCATTTCTGGAGTAACGGAGAAGAAGTTCGATGGTTTTTCGTTGATCATTTGCGATTGGATTGTTATTTAGAACTCAAACAATCTTTATCTTCTGTTTTCTGAACTTGTAACATCTGTACTGAGTATGTTCCATTATGTTTTTTTTTTAAATCATAAGACTATTTAGACAATTTCTTCTGTTTATGTTATATTGTCCGCTTTGGACCCCAAAGCGGACAATATCACTAGTGGGCTGGACTGTTACATATGGTATCAGAGTCACTCCGCATGCAACTTCGAAAGGTGGTGGGGCAAACCTCAGCGAAGACGTTGAGTCCCAAAGGGGGTGTATGTGACACTTTAGGCGAATCTCACATCGACAAAACACGGGAGAGATGTTAAGTATATTAGTAAACAAGCCTTCAATTCTAATGACGCGTTTTAAAGCCGTGCGAGCTTTGGCTCAAAGCGGACAATATCACTAGTGAACTCGGCTGTTACAGTGTTTTATTGTAGGAACTTATACACTTCAACTATGTATTTACTAAATATTCCACTAGTTTCTATGCTTTGTTATTAGAGCTATCGCGACGTTCTTAATAGGACCTTTAAACCAATGCCTAGAACTGAAGTTCCATGTAGAAACGACTAGAACGAGAACGAATCCAACTGCAACAGGTCCATAGAAAACTGAATTTTTTTGACGAACTCCAATTGGCATGAAATTTCATACGTCCATAGAAAACGGCCTAGTGACCAATACTCGTTGCTTCGCTATGATTTCCGGGTTGATTTTATGGCATTTCGGGGTTATACAATACGAATTTATGATTACATCTATTTTTCCGTGATGCTGATTTTGTAGAAATTTTTTGATGGACTTCGATTGGCTTGCAATTTTGTAGGTCCATAGGAAACAACCTAATGACCAATACTCCTTGTTTTTCTATGACTTTCGGGTTCATTATTTTATATTTCGGAGTCGTGGTGTGATTATATCCATTTTTCTCATGTGTATTAGTATATGGTGATTTTGAAGAATTTCTTTGATAGCTCCAATTGTGAATAAAAAATTATGAAGATGGGGAATGATTAGAGGGCTTTTTCCCCAAAATGAGCAACGTTCGCTGGAAACTTTTGGTTTAAGTCGCATTTTGTAAATCCACTTATAAATCACATTTCAAAAATGCAACGTGTCGGTATGGAGGACAAACTACCTTCTTACAGAGTGCTCTATCCTTTGAAGAATATCTATTTTAGTATACTCTCCTTCTTCGAAAATGATATGATACTAAATTTAGATACTAGCTACTAGAAGAGGAATAAAAGCATATAGCTAAAATGCCTAAGAGAGCTCCGGGACAGGAAAGCTTCGATACTTATGAAACAAAGAGGCACATTTGGGAATTCGACGATAAAGATCGGACTGTCCTTTTTCTAGAAAAACAAACAATTATAACAAAAACCATCACAATAAAAAGGAAAGAAAAGGGACAATGTCGAAAGTGAATTGAATAATATTTTGAATACAAGAATTTCCGCGCTCTTATGCTTCTTCCTTAGAACTATCGTCAATATTCTTAATAGGACCTTTAAACCAATGTCTACCACTGAATATCCACGTAAAAACGACTAGAATGAGAACGCCTCCAACTGCGACAGGAGTGTAATTAAGAGTTTGATCTGTAACAGGATAGGAAACAGGCAAAGAGAAGAGTACAGAGATGAGTGCAACCCACGTTACAGATATCCAACCTACAATAGTCCCAGTTTTTCCCAAGTTAAATCGCCCTCGGGTGAAGGTTTTTCGACCTAGAGTTAACCTTAGAAAGATCGGTATAGCATAAGCAACGTAAAGCCCAATTGTTGCTATTGATGTCATTGCTTGAAATGCTACCAAACTTCCAAGTGACTTCAATTTGAACACAGAAAGAAGATCTATTAGCAAGGGAGTGAATAAGAAAAAGTTATATACAAAAAAGCAGTCCGGTGTACTAAGTTCCCGCTATAGGCGGGGTCCCGGGAAGGGCCGGATCACAAGGGTTTGTAGTACGTAGCCTTGCCCTGCATTTCTGCAAGAGGCTGTTTCCACGGCCTGGATCCGTGACCTCCTGGTCGCATGGCAGCAACTTTACCAGTTACGCCGAGGCTTCCCATTCGAGAAAAAACTATATGAATGAAGAAAGACATATGTATATACCGTTAATGCCATGCAAAATGCTACAAGGGCTGACATCCAAACTGCATTTATTGGAACTTCCTGTTTGTTCACTTTCTGCAAATGTGACGAAAATGGCATGGCTCCATCTCTTGAGAATGCATAAGCAATCCTGCGAAAAATAGACGTGAGTGTAAAACCTCATCGGCTCTAGGCAGGGGCGGAGGGAGAGTCGGAGAATGTTAGCAATGAGTTCAGACGAACCCAATAGCTTTTGCTTATATACACCCTGTAATTGTATTAAAAAAACTCATTAAGCACGTATAAATGCTTAATTGCGAGCCTAGTAACTAAGACAAGCTATGTGTTCGATTGCAAGTTAAGAACTCATAAATTTCAAATTCTGGCTCAGCCTCTGGACTCTAGTACAGAATTTGAGTTAAACAAGGAGAATGATCACTGATCAAAGCATATTTACCTTGAGTTGCTAGTTAGTGAGCTCATACCAGCAAAGAATACAGCAAGACCAGCAATACCTAAGCAAATTACAGCACCAACACCACTACCATATCTACTCATAAATGCCTCATAATAGATTTGAGCAATGGCATGACCACCCGAATCGTTGTTTTCGCTCAAAAGATTCGGAATATCTGTGACGGCAAAGGTAATACCAAGTACATAAGCCCATCCTGCAATAACTGCTATGCCAATTGCACTTACGATACCTTGTGGCCCGTTCTTATCTGCGTCTTTAGTTTCCTCCGACTGCAAACATATTTCGTTAAATTCAACAACAACAAGGTAGAGAAACTGTTTCCAATAAACCCTCAAGAAAAGAAGAAAAGAGAGAGAAAGAAAGAAAGCGAAGAAGAAAGAAAGAATAGGAGGACAAAAACTATAAGGAAAAGGGGAAAAAGACAACTACAATAACAACAACAACAAGAAGAAGTAAAAGAAAAAGTAGCATCAAATACTAACAAACAGGAAAATACGATACACAGAGCAGCGAAACAATTTCGTAAATGCAAAATAAGATAAAAATTCTAGAGAATTGCTTTGAAGCAGGACTCACCATATAGGCGGAAGCATCATAACCTGTCAATGTATACTGGCTCATAAGAAGTCCGAGGACAAAAATGTAGAAATAATTGTTGATACCGTCCTGATTATCAGTATTGAAGTTTGTAAACACAAACTCAGGACTAGCTCTTTCAGTTGCAACCGCGGGAATTACAATCATAAGAAAACAACCTGTAATCGTTAACTTAATTAGAGTCGAGTAAAAGAAGAGTTAGTGTAAATTGTGAGGTTTTGATAGAATTTCAATTACATACCGAAGAAATTGCAGGCAGCGCCTATTTGTCCGAGGAATGACAACATTGAGATAGGAAGACTATTTAATATAGCATGTATTAGTAGAAATACGCCGTGGAGAGCCATAACTATATATTTAGAGATCATATATCCGCCTCCGTTTAATCCACCAGTGCTAAGAAGAATCATCACCTGAACTAACTGTGCTAGTGAAAAATCTATACTTGTTGTGAGAGCCCACTGCAATAAAGATTTTCCGTCGTTTGATTAGTGTTGTTTTGCTTAGATACAATTGTGAATGTTAATACGAGTAAGTTTTTCGCGATACCTGACCAACAATGTTGAACCTGCGAAATGAGAATGAAACGAAATTTTAGTGAGAAGAAAGCAATATGAAGATGTAAAGCTTAAGAACATCATTTTTATCAAAATATAACTTAGGGCTGATGAATGTCGCGAAACATATACAAGTGAAGTCTAGGGAGGGTAAGATTTACGCAACCTTCGACTATATACACATATATGATGCTAGAAGTTCTGTTTTTCCTTATTTTTCGTGTATCACTCTGTCTCGGCCACTACATCGTCTGAGTATGAAATCTGCTCCTAAACAATGTAATGGCTAAGGGTCCTGAATCCTGAACTAAACTGCAACTTGCGCTCTCCACATTATGTTAAAGTCATGTAACCTCTTAATGCTTTTTTTTGGTTTAACTATGGTGTTCGGAATAGTGGCCTAACTAATCTAGATTCACGCCACGTACGTCCCATTTAAGAGCGAAATGTTTCCTAATAGGAATTTCTCCATTCTCGGGGCTCGAACCGTAAACGTCTGGTTAAACATTGGGGGGTCTCATCCATCCCACAATATTCCTTGGTGGTTGTGGAAATTCTTTTTGATAATGGATGACAGTGGACTGTCGCCCTACTCGACAACAACAACAACAACAAACCCAGTATGTTCCCAACAGGTGGGGTCTGGGGAAGGTAGCATGTACGTAGATCTTACCCCTACCTAATACAGGTAGAGAGGTTGTTTCCAATAGACCCTCGTCTCAAGAATGTCGGCTTACTCTAATAGCATATAACTATTCGTATAACCAGACCGTTAGAGATATTAAACTTTCGATAAGGTCCGGACCATAAGGGTCTATTTTACGCTGCCTACATTTCTGCAAGAGGTTGTTTTCACGGCTCAAACCCCTAATCTCTTGGTCATATGTCAGCAACTTTACCAATTACGTCAAGGCTCCACTTCAAACAGTATAAAACTAAACAAGCAAAGGAAGAAATTACCAGCCAGTGATCCAGGAAGCAAAAGGACCCCAGCTTGGACCAGCAAGTTTAGCACTCCAATAATAAAGACCTCCAGAAGTTGGATAAGAAGAACAAATCTCAGCCATCGATAATCCAATTAACATTGTAAATGTACCAGCAATTGGCCATCCATAAATGTATGATATAGGTCCACCAAAATTCAACCCAGTGCCCATTAGTCCGTTTAAACCAGTAAGTACTGATACAATAGAGAATGATATAGCGAAGTTCGATATCATCCTGCAATTTAATAACAACAACAACAACAACACAGTAAAAATATATCAGGTAAATAATCAATAACAATAATAATAATAACAACAACTAGGAAAAATGGTCGAATTTCCCCGGTACTATCATTGGAATATTTAACAATTTTGCCATCGTTAAACATTTGGTCTAATATTACCCCCTCGTTAAAAAAAGTCTCATTTTCCCTCGACCTTTAGTAGAGCTCCCAACCAGAGGGTAATTTCAAATCATAGTTAAACGTTAAGGGGTAAATTCGGACCTTCTTTCTCAAAGAATTGTGGACACATGGAGTCCATCGGTCATTTCACGTTGGAGCTCTATCAATATCAAGCAAGTTGGAGTTGGTTATATGAATTCCACAACGACTGTTTCATCTCTCCATTTAAGCTCATTTCAAACCAACATAGTACAAAATAAAACTAGAAACGAAAAGTACTACTAGATGTATTTCTCTATTCGACAACTCCTAGAAAACGTATGACCTAAAGTAAACATGCTAACATAACTATTTCCAATTAATTGATATCACGTATATGGCGTGAACAATCAAGAAATTAAAATTAATAGGCAAGGTACTCACGAAAGATCGCGTTTGAGTTCTTGTTTGTATCCTAGCTCGTGGAGACGAGCATGGTCCGAATCAACTACACCATGAACATGGTCCGATCCCGAATCAACTATACCATTGGCTACTCGAAGACTCATAGTTTTGACACTGCAATATGATCCACACACTATATGCAAAAAGTTGTCAACTATAAAATGAGACACTAAATTTCTATCCGACTTTTGCCTGGCTTTCCACAGATATATAAATGCTGAAAGATTCACACTAAACAATATGGAAAAATCAGAATTCTGCAGATATTTAATCAGTGACATGACTTGGTTAGTGATAAATTGTACCTATTATATTATACATGTCTATCATGACATTGATGCTTATATGTACAGCCAATGGGAAAAAGAAAATGAAAAGGAAAAAAAAAACGAAAACTGGCCCACCTTTTTGTTGTTTGAGATCTTGTGTCCGGTACCAGCACTGAGGCCTAACTAAATCTGAATTCGCACGAAAAATCCTATATTGGGATTGCCTAAACAGCCCCACCTTTTTTTTAAAATAGCACGGGCTGGCCAGATATCGGACCGGGCTGGCCAGATTTCGGACTGATAATTGAAAAATAGCCAATGTTTGCAAAGTCATTAAAAATAGCCACTATTTTATTGAACATATTTTTATGGACTCAACTTCCTCTTTTGTCGAGTGAACTGTCATAATTTTTATTTTGAAATTGTCCCAAAATTATATAATTTTTTTAAAAGAAACTTAATGTCTTTTCACTCTTGAGTATCTTATAAATTTTTTCTATTATCAAAACAATATCTCTGGCTACCAATTTGATCCTAATAAATATGTACAAACATGCAAAGAGTTAATTTTGTCTCATTGATTAAACTATTTTAATTGAAATGTAATAAATTTTACTCTAATTTTGATAAAAAATCTGAATGACCTTTTTAAGGTCTAATTCCATCATTTTTTATTGAGACAATTCTTATTTGTTCATTGCCAACTCATATAATAATACGTGATAAATTAGAAGAGTTGATGTATAATAAAAGTGCAAAAAAGGTTTTGGAAGCGGCCGAAATGCTCAAATTAATCTTGATATATATAATTAATTTTTCAAATGGTTTTCAACTAACAATTTTTTCTAAAAGAAAATATCAAACTAATTTTTGTCAGTTTAAAATAACTAAATTTATAATTGGTAAGTAAGAAAATAAATCTGGTCGGGAAAAAACATTAAATCTAAATAGAAAGCCAAGTTGGCATGCCAAATCAGCTAAAAATGGCAAGGTAACTTCCACGTTAACAAGCATGGTCAAATATTTATCCATTTAACAACCCCTTGTTCGGATGATTGTTACTTTAAATACGATCTTTGTTTTGATTGTTACTTAAATTTTATTGTATTATATCATTAAATTCATCGTTACGTAATGACGAAATGTGTCACTTTATGTAACGACCAATTTAGTGTGTTCGCGTTGTTACCTTATCTTTTTTCTCCCAATCTCACCCTTAATTATTATTAAATAAATTTATTTTATCAATTATCCTACCTTTTTATATATTGTATCATAATTTTTTTTACTAATATTGTAAGTTTATTCTTCATATTGTTGGTTTGTGATATCATAAAATGATAATAAACGACATAATCTATCCATACATTGTGTTCATCAAACGATATGGTATAATATAATACAATATGATACGATACATTATGAAACGATATGTAACAACCATCCAGGGGCGGAACCACTCTTATGGGTAGGGGTGGTACGGCACCGGCTCGGTTGTAAAATTATCATATATTTATGTATTAAAAAATTTAAATTAGGTTAAATATATGATCCTTCCACCCCCATCTGCAAACTAGACAAAGTGTCATGACTGATAGATCTTTTTGAAAGTTTTTTTCGTGTGTAAAATTCAAGTTGGAATTTATCTTGAACCTTATCTGACTTTCCCTTTTCGTTGTGCTTTTTATTTCATAATCTGAAATTTATGCTCTTAATTGATAAAAGCAATTTCAAATGCCAAATTGCAGGTTGACATTAACTACATATGTAACCATCTCATATATGCATCTATAAGTGGTTCACATGATAGGTGAATGGGCCCATATTCACCTTTCATATATTTCAGAATTCAGGGGTTCTAGTCCCAACTTTAGCTGGCATAATCAATTTATTTTGAGAACAAGCAATACAAGAGAGTTCTTGAAGAATCTTCTAATTCTTCAGTATATTCTTATTTGAATTCTCAAATAGCTCATTTTAAAATGGCAAATGATAACTTCAAGTTTATCATGGCATGTGCTATCTCTTAGTAAACTTCTGGTTTACTATGTCATAAACTTTTGTATTAGTAAACTTCTGATTTACTGTGATTACTTTTATATCAGCAAATTCCTGATTTACTGTAGCTACTTTTGCCTCAGTAAAACTTCTGGTTTACTGTGACTGCTATTGCATTAGTAAACTTCTGGTTTACTGTGATACATGATGTAGTACAAATTAAAGAATAAGGTGGGTAACTTCGCACATACATATTATTTTACCCCCTATGATTGTGGAAACATGAAGATTTACAATCTTCGAATCATTTGTAGTCTCAATATGATAACCATTTGTTAAAGATCCAGTCATACTGTGGAATAATTTGAAAGATAGATATGACTACCTGAAGATGGTCGTTCTTCCACAGGCACGTTATGACTTGACTCATTTAAGGCTACAAGATTTTAAATCTATCAGTGAGTATAATTCTGCTATGTTCAGGATTATTTCCAAATTGAAATTATGTGGTGATAATATTACCGATCATGATATGTTGGAGAAAATTTTCACCACTTTTTATGTCTCGAATATGCTCCTGTAGTAGCAATATCGAGAGATGGGATTCAAAAAGTATTTTGAACTTATCTCACATCTTCTTGTAGCCGAGCAACATAATGGGCGCATGTGGTATAATCGCCTTAGTGAATATTTGCTGAAAGAAGGTTACATAAATGATGTTATTTGTCCATGTATTTTTATAAAAAAAATGGCATCAGAATTTGTTATTCCTCCCAGTCATTTTCCTTTTTGGCTACCTCTCAATTTCCTATTTGTCGTTTATTTTTTTTATTTTTTTTATCTATTCTATTACTTTATCTATGATATTTAGCAACAACACTCAACAAGAGCCTCCAAAATTTAAAAATTTCATAATATAAGCATTTCTCTTAATCTCAAATCTTTTAGATCTTGTAGTTTATCTAATTCCGCATTTACTTATAGGGTATAATTTATCTATTGAAGATGTTTTTTTTTCTTATTCTGATCGGTGGAGTTCCCTTATTAAAGATTTTATTTTACTTGTGCAAATTTATTTTAGCATACAACAAAATGTAGTTCACTAGTGAAAATATTGATTTTACTTGTATTATTAATAATAAAAGTGTGATTCCTTCTTGAAAATGTTAATTATATTTGTTTCTTAATGTCAGAGATGTAATTTTCATATGACAATAATAATATATATATCCAATAAAATTTCATAAGTAGGGTCTGAAAAATTGATGTAATTTTTATATTTGCAAATAAAGTGCTTATTAAATTGCCCAAATAAACTAAAAATTAAACCAGACAATCGTTCCGAACAAACTATATATAACTTCCTCCGGTCCACAATAAGTGACCAATTTGCTTTTTCATTTTGGTCCAAAATAAGTGTTCATTTATATAATCAAGAAAGAATTCAATTTATTTTTTACCAAATAACCCTTATGTATATATCCCTAAAAAGTTTTCTTACGCCTCACATTAAATATTTAATTAAGGTTAGTTTAGTCATACTAGGTATTTTTGTATAGAATTTAGTATTTTCTTAATGGGCGTGTCAAAAGCAAATTGACCACTATTGTTGATCGGAGGGAGTATTAGTTATTATAAGGTGTACATTAAAGAAAATTTTGATACCCGCCACCTTCAAAACCTAGATCCGTCTCTACAACCATCCAAACAAGCTGAAAAAAGACCTAAAACAGCGAAACATAACGAGTGATTTTACACGTCAACAAATAAAACATAAACACCTAAACACATGAAAAGATGAAGATGATATTTCAGGTAATTTTAATTCGAAATTCTACGTCTCTCTATTATCTTTAATTTCTGAATTATAAAAGTAGCAGCTAGGTTTTACTTGAAATAGCGTAACTATCATATGAAGTGGAAAACAAATAAATGGGCTTAATATGCATGATTATGACAAGTATTACTATCGTTGTGCTTTAGGTAAAACGGAAATATTGTTTAATTCAATCGTCATATAATGTTAAAATATAGTCAGACTTCCCTATATAACAATACTTTACTATAAAAGTCAAGTTTATCCGGAATTAATTTTCATCTTATGTTATAATATATGTTCTTTATAACAGCACTTCGTTATAACATCTAAAAATATTCGGAACAAATGAAACTGTTATAGAGATGTTTGACTGTATTATGATGACTTTTTAAACATAATACTACCAACAGTTGCGAGTCTCTATTCGGGTAAAATTTTAGGAATTGTTCATAGGAGTAAATTTTAGGAGTTTTTCCCTATCTCACGAACAATAATAAAGAAAGGGGTTTGGGACCATTGGCGTCTATACGGACCTGGTAGATCTATTCATTTCATCCTCTGTTCATTTATCTATCCTCAATTTAATAATTTTTTTCATAATCGTTGATATTCGTGGACATTGATTTTTCTCAGATTTATGTTTCGTGTATGTAATATAATTTTTATTTAATTTTACTATTCCTATGATAAGAAGTTATGTCTCCTTAAGTAAAAAACAAAATGTCACATTCATTCTCTTATATATGTCGTCAGGACGTAACCAACAATAAGTTGGGACGAAGTGATTCATCATGCTTAAACGTGAGCAGATCGCTCATTAGGAACGATTATAAATCATCAAAGCTCCGTGACTTTGTTTGGAGGCTTGCATAACAAAGTTTGTTACATTAGCTCCAAAAAGGACAGACTCTCTTATCCAAAGAACAAACAAACTAAGAAAATGGGAAAGTAGTTAATAGCGGAGTCAAGATTTTCAATAAGGAGTACTTTCAAAATTAAAAGAAATGAATACACGGAAAAGTTAAGAGACTTCCCTACATAGTACATACACTTAAAAAATAATTTTTACCTATTTAAATAATGTATTTTACCGATAAAGAGGTGTCACTTTGACTTGCCTATTGGGAGTATTGATTCATCAAAATGGTCTATTTAAGTGGGACTTGCCTTAAAGTGAATTTGTCCATAAACTTGAAGCTACAATTGCATACAACAATTGCTATAACAAGGAGTGGTAGTTTTCATTCTTTACCATCCTTGAATAAATCATAGTACTAATCTTGATAGATATCTTTAATTGAGGGAACGTGATATAACCTTAATTTGACCTCACATTGCTGTTGGTATATTAGTCTTGATAATGCAAAGGCCAAATATTTTTTTGTGATCCTTTTTCCTTCTTTACTTTTTTGTTTTTTGTGAAAGATAAAGTGTCCCCCATTGGTGGTGAAAAATCTTTTCCTTCTTTTTATATTAAATTGCTTTTTGTTGGGCCTCTAAAGAGCTAATAAAAGGGAGTGGTCTTGCACACATGAGAAATTAGTCTTGAAGGCAAAACGGGTCGATTTGCTCCCCCTCCCCCCTCCCCTTCACCCCCTACGCGCGAGATATACGTGAGGCATATTCTAAATTTGGTTTTGCTAAAATTATTTGTAACAATTGTGGTTAATTTTGTAACAGCTACAGATTAATTCATTCATTTGTAACTGTCCAACAATTTTGCCAATAAAAGGAACTCTTCTTTGTGAATTATCTAACACAAAAACACACATCTTCATCTCTCTTCTTCTTCTTCAACCGATATCTAGGCAGTTGTTTTGTGCAAAGCCTAAACTTTCAGCCACGAGTGCACGTGTTTGGACGTAATGTGGAACCTTGGGGAGCGATCGGTCTTAACGATTTGCACCCAGTCGGGCCGAAATCGCTTTCAAGGCAATTGCTTGCCACGACACAGTATTTTTGATAAGTTGTTCTTATTTTTTTCTTGTTCTTAGTCAATATTATCTACTCCTTTTTCTTACAATTTGAAAACGATTTTACATACAATATTGACTAATAGCTACCACTTTGAACAAAACACTTCCTGATCTGTCAAGGTTTGAGCCTTTAGATGAAAACAATTATAAGCGTTGGTCCCAAAAACTTTTAATTTACTTTGAACAATTAGAAATTGATTACGTTTTGTTTAATAAACCACCTGCTGATATTGTTGTTGATAGTTATAATGCTGCTACTACTATTTTTGCTGATGATTGCTAAGAAGAAATTTGAAAAGGATAATAAAACTATGCGAGGGCATCTGTTTAACCACATGACTAACCCTCTCTTTGATTTTTTTATAAATTATAAATCTGCTAAAGTCATATGGGACAGTTTGGAGAAGAAATATGGTGGAGATGACGCGGGAAAAAAGAAGTATGTGATTGGAAAGTGGATCAAGTTTCAGATGGTTGATGATAAGCCAATCATGGAGCAGGTTCACGAGTATGAGAACTTGACTGCTGATGTTTTGAACGATGGCATGGAGATGTGTGAGATTCTTAAGACTAATATTCTGCTTGAAAAGTTTCCACCTTTCTTGAGTGATTACCAGAATCAACTAAAACACAAGAAGAAAAACATAACTCTTCAAGAACTATAAGTCACATAAGGACTGAGGAAGCAAATTGTCTCAAAGATTAGGAGTCTGAACGACTTAAGGATAAGATGAAATACCTCTCTCTCTTAATTCTTCTAAAGCTAATCTTATGGAATCTTCTAGTACTTTTGTGAAAGACAGATTTAAAGAAAAATAGAAGAAAGCCTCGAAGAAAGTACATGTGAAGAAGCAGAATTACTTCAATAAGCCGGAGGACCATATTCAAAAGTCGAAAGGACCTTGATGTGTTTGCGGAAAAATTGGTCACAAGGCCTTTCAATGCAACCAGAGACTAGGACAAAGCTCAAAGCAGGTAGGAAAAGCTCCAGTCCAAGGTAACCTTACTGAGGGTGATGATGTCATTGTTGTTGTGGTCGTTGAGGGGAACATGGTGGCTAACAAGACTGACTGGATATTGGACACGGGCGCTTCAAGGCACCTTTGCGCCAACAAGGTGTCGCGCCCCTTTTTCCCTCTCCTTTTGGATTAGTCAGGGTTTTTGACATTATTGGGACAGCTCATTTCCTTTTGGGAAAAAGAGATGTAAGGAATTTGAAGAGTCGCCACCTAACGAATTAAGGTGCGTTAGGGCACCTATTACGGGTCATTTATAACACTAATTATATAACCAGAGATTGGGTAAGGGCTTGAAGTTACTTCAAGGGGAAGGTGTTAGGCACCCCTCGAAGTCCACAATTGTGGGTCCAAGCCAAACTTACTTTGTGAATTAATCAGGTGTAAATAAGCAGTCTAAGCACACATATGTTAATGAATGAAGGCTTTAATAGGTTAGCAATCTAAGCACACATATTTAAATGAGTGAAAGGGGTCTTAAGTTATTTATCCTATAGGATCATATCCATGCAATGCCCGGTAATCACTCCTCGATGAGGGGCTACACGTTGCATTAGCGCACTGGTCATCATATACTTTTTCTATCCATTACCCCACCCCTTAGTGGTTATTAAGTGAATTTTATTTAGCGAGCTTTAAGCGTGTTGTTACCCGTCCCTTCCTTGTGGTCCCGGAGGAGTTTTAGGACCTCTAAATCTCTAGACAACCTCTAAGGTATTTAAAAAGGAAAAATCTAGGCGACAAGCAAATAACAGGTACGACCAGCAAGTAAGTGAAAGAAAGCATTTAAAAGGATCATGTTTACCTCCACACATATAGTAACCAAATAGCACGTCTCTAAGACAAATACAGGCAGTTTTTTGAAAAAGTCCTAGGACAGGATGTCTAGGTGAACATTAATATACAGAATATGCAACACTGTTTCACAAACTCAATGGCAGGGTCCTAATCAGTTTGCCTACTGATTTTAAGTCCTGTAAAACTTAGCAGTAAACAATCAAAAATACAGTTTCCAATTTTATATAGAGATTAATTACCTAAGGCTTGCCTAGGTGTGGGACTGTACGTAGTAACAATTACAAGATATTTTAAACAGTTTTGAAGTTATTTAACCTACAAACATGTTATTCTAGGCGATACAGATGTGAAAATGAAATATTGGTACCGGTTATACTCAGAAAAAGCATACTCCTATATGCGAGACTGTTTTTATCCCTCTCCAGGATCAATGACTTATTTTAATTAAACTAGGCGTATTCAAACGAATGCAAATAGAATTCCTAAAACATGGTATCTAAATTCACACATGAGTGACAAATTTTTTTGTTAAAGTTATTCATTAACCTACTAGCAGGATTTCTAAGTGAGAATACTTGTGCAACATTAAAGCATGGATTGGCGATATGTGATATGCTGAAGCAGTAAACGTGAAGCCCTAAGAACATGATATCTAATGCAGGTTTGATATGATTTGCAAGTAAATGAGCATATCAGCCCTAGAACATGGATTCTAATGCAAACTCACATAATATAAACCTATAACATGCTTTCTACCCAGTATCATTAACAAGATCATACAGCTACCCTCCCCATTTTTCACTAGCCACCCCAATATTTGTTTGCAAATAATTATTACAGACCAATGAATAAATTACATAAATGAAACAGAAATCGAACTATAGGGATCCTGAAATAGGCGCAAGGAAAAACTGGTAAGGCCAGGCCTTCAATGATCTCAAATGCCAAAGGATTTCATAGCCAGATTTGTGTCCAGGTGTGTCAGAGTTCCCTGAGGACCTCAAGGATCCCGGGCAGTGCTCACACCTAGACTTTTCATAACAGGGATTGAGTAAGTGCAGTGTGGAAGGGTCAGCCCCAGTGTTCTAGAGTTCAAAAGGATCTCAAGAGGATCCCAAGGCAATACTCATACTGGAGGGGCAGAACCTAGGGACTTAGGAGTAAAGTGAGAGTGCTTGACATAGTTTTGAAAAGGTTTTGACAAGAAAACAACACTGAAATAATTAAATAAGTAAAGAAGTTTTCTGAAAATAAGGACTGGTGAGTTAGTAAAACAGTTTAAAAATAATGTAAACATTTTTTTTTCGAAAAATCAGTAAGCAGCCTGATTGGCTACAGAACCAACAGGTCTAGCATTAACAGAATTCACACAGGGGTATTGGGAATTGGGGACATACACAACACATATAGTGAAACATATAGTAATAGGAGCAAAAAAGACTTTTCAAGAGTTTTATAGGATTAAGGAGTTAATCATACAACTACTAGTAAAGACATAGATCATGGATCACAGAACAACCATGTGGAAACAAATTACATTGGACAGATGAGGCATAGAACCAGAGTTACTTAGAAATATTAGACAACTTAGCAAAGCAGATTAAACCAGAACCTTAGTAAACAGATCAGGCAAACCATCAAACATACTGACATACATGGAACAAAATTAGGTTGAGGCATGCTAGAGAAAGCAATAGGCAGATCCTTAGACATGCTAATCACAAGTTAAACAGGACAGAATTCATACATGCTAGTGATTAAACAGGGTAGTTCAGGCATGCTAGGTGAAACAATGATTTAGACATACGAGTTACACATTGAACAACAAGATGTTAAGCATGAAGAAGACTGGAAATCAATGAACTAAAGCAGTAACAAAGCACATTGAATTTTGGACTTGAAATTGAATTAGGACATACCAGTTAAGGAGAGAAAAACACAGGATACGAGCAGATGTGGTGCAATAACTAGCCTTGGCTTACAGCCGGCTAGTTCAGTGACAGTTGCAAGTAGCAAAGAAGAGAAGAGAGTTTTGAGTGTAAGAGAGAGTTTTTGAACTAGTGTTCGTGTGTTAGAAGTGAGAATAGAGGAGAGTGTATATAGTAGTTAAGAGAAAAACAGAATAAGGTAAAGGAGATCAATCACTCAGCAATTAAGGAAATCACTGTATCAATTCACACACCAAATCAGTGTATTATTCTCTTAATTAAGGGTAATTACCCAACGGTAAAGGGAAGGATACATTTAAGGAAAGAAAATCAAGTGAGCAATTAGGGGTAAATAGATAGGAGTTCAATTAAGGAAGCAATCTTGAAGAATCAGCAAGTATCACAACTAATCAAATAAGGTAAGAAAAACTAATTAAGGCCGTAAATAAGGGAAATAATCAAGAATCAGCACATAAGTTTAGCAGAGCATATTAGTAAATCAGAATTCGAAATGGTACTGATTTAAGGGGAGAGAAAAATAAAAAAATAGGTTAAAATACAATTTCATAAACACACAGAAATCAGTCGAGAAATCGAATCAGAAACCCTAATAGAGACGAACTAGGGCAAAACATCACAAGACATTGAATTAGACTAAGGAAGCATGTGAGTCAAACACAAAACGAAAAATTGCACAAGTAGCACGAAGAACTCAGAATCGAATCACAATATGAGAAAATTAGGGATTTAGCGTAAATCAACTAGGGTCCAAACAATCTTAGCATGAATCAATCAGTAACACTTAAGAACATCGATTAAACTCGAAAATCAGAAAAGCTTTGAGAAGGTGAGTTTCAGTAAACCCTAATTTTAGGAAAAACGGAGAATCAATTGAAAAACCATAAAATCATCACGAAAACATGTGAGATAAGCTTGATTTATCTCATATCCGTACAGATCTGAGAAGATCAAAGATAAAAATTAGGGGTTTTAGAAGTAAAACAGAGATGAAAGCATAGACATAGGAATCCATGGATTTAATACGAAAATAAGAAGTTCTTACTCAAAGATCAATCCAAATGGCCTGAAACAGGCGAGAAAAACCCAAATGTGTAAACAGACTAGCCCTGGTCCCTTGATAATCTCCTCAAGGATCTTGGAGATGGAGGTACCATAGCATAAAAGAGGCCATTAGAGGCCTGAGGTGGTGAAGAACCACCATAAGAAGGCAGTAGGTGAGTGACGACAGAGGGAAATTAGGGTTAGAGTTAGAGAGCGTTTGAGAGACGGAGAGGAGAGTGACGGCGGGGAAGGGGGTGAGAATGTTAGGGTTTTGGGGGATATATTGGTTTAATTAAGTTAGGGGGATCCTGGACCGTTGATAAAAAATGATCAACGACTAGGATTGGCCAAAGAGTTTGGGTCGGGCAGGTAGGATATTGGGCCTGGGTCTTTTGGGCTATTTTTTTATAAGGTATTGGGCTGGTTTTATAAGGCATTGGTCTGGTTAATTTTAGGCTAAAATTGAAATAAAAGGACTGTTTGTTAAATACCCAAAGTAATTGAATAAAAATTAATTTGTAAAATAATTAACTGATTACAAAGTGATTTTATGCATGAAAATACTTTAAAAGTAATTATTTAATATTTAAAAATACAATGGACTAATTTTTTGTTGAAATGATGCAAAAATGTATGCATGGGTTATAATTGCAAAGTTACTGCAATTATAGCCAAAAGGTGCCAATTCAGTTATTTATGAAATAATTTGGACTTAATAGGACCATAAATAGTAATATCAAATCAATAAATGTTTTAAAATCATTTGTGATGCAATTTTGCAATTATTCATTAGAAGTAAAATACTAGGAAAATTATTTTTAAAGATGTAAAAATTGTAGAAAAATACCAATTGACGCTAATGCATAATTTTGAAGACATGTATGCATTTTAAAATTATTTTTGGGAAAAAATTGGGTATCAACACAAGGAGCTGTTTCACGACTTTGAGGAATCTGCTGATGGCGAGTGTGTCGATATGGGTAACTCCACTACAGCTGGAGTTATGGTCTACCTGATTTTAAACAAGTAAATGTTGCACCCAAGACTTTTGATGTTATTTGCATTGGTTATGCTCAAAATAGTGTTGCGTATAGATTTATGTCTTTGAAGGATAGTTATATCTGTGAATCTAGGGATGCAGAATGATTTGAACATGTTTTTCCATTGAAAAATAGTTTGCCTAGTGATGTGCATAATAATGCTTCTACATCTATGTCTATTAATTTCATATTGTACCTTCTTCTAATGTTACTGATAATGAGCATGAAAATGAACTTAGAAGGAGTAAGAGGCGTACAATTAAAGATAGCTTATGTCCTGACTTTATCACTACTTTCTTGACTGAAAATATTGATCTTGATGTTTTGAATGATGAAATAGTGTCTATCTATTTAATAGAAGAAGACCCTATGACTTATAATGAAGAAATGAGATCAATAGATGCTAGTTTTTGGAAAGATGCCATTAAAAGTGAATTAGACTCTATAGTTTCTAATCACACTTGCAACTTGTCTGATTTGCCTAAAGGTTATAAACCCATAAGTAGCAAATCGATATTTAAGAAGAAATTGAGACCTGATGGTACAATTGAGAAATATAAGGCTAGACTTGTTTTTAGGGGTTTTAACCAAATGAAAAACATTGATTACTTTGACACTTATTCTCCTGTGCCATATAGCGATTATTAGAACTCTTGTTGCTTTAGCCGCTATTCATAATTTAGTGATACATCAAATGGATATTAAAACGGCTTTCCTAAATGGTGATTTAGAGGAAGAGATCTATATGTCTCAACCTGAGGAATTTGTGATCCAAGGACAGGAGAATAAGGTATGCAAATTGAGAAAGTCTCTATATGGTCTAAAGGAGGCACCTAATCAATGGTATAAAAAGTTTAATAGAACACTAGTGGGTAATGGTTTTGTTGTTAATGCATCTGTTACTTGTGTTTATTCCAAGATGATAGGATCAGATTGTATTATTATATGTCTGAATGTGGATGACATGTTAATCTTTGGCCCTAATGTGAATGTTGTTAGTGAGACTAAGAATTTTTTGTCTTCTAAATTTGAGATGAGAGATCTTGGAGAAGCAAATGTGATTTTAGGGATTAAAATCAAAAGAACTTCTAATGATTTTTCATTATCTCAGTCTCATTATATTGAGAAAATGTTGAAAAGGTTAATTGTTTTGATGTAGCACCTATGAGTACTCCTTATGATCCTAGCATACACTTGAGAAAGAATAAGGAATCTGGTGTTTCTCAAACTCAATATGCTAAGAAAATTAATAGTGTAATGTTTCTCATGAATTATTACACGACTTGATATTGCTTATGTTGTTAGTAGATTGAGTAGATATACTCACAACCCAAGTAGTGAACACTGGAATGCTCTTCATCGTTTGCTAAGGTATTTGAGAGATACTATGGATTGGCTTTTGCATTGTAATAAATTTCCTAATGTTTTAGAAGGATTTTGTGATGCAAACTGGGTTACTGACAATGATGAAGTTAGCTCCACCAGTGGCTATGTGTTTACTTTCAGTGCAGGTGCTATTTCATGGAAGTCTTCAAAACAGACTTGTATAGCACGATCTACTATGGATTCTGAATTCATTGCTCTTAAGTTGGCAGGGCAAGAATCCGAGTGGTAAAGAAACTTATTGGCAGACGTGCCTTTATGAGGAAGACAGGCTTCACCAGTTTCTCTACATTGTGACTCACAGGCGGCAATTGAAATTGTCAAAATTAGTATGTACAATGGAAAAAGAAGCCATATCCATATTAGACATGATGCGGTAAAGTAATTGTTGAAACATGGTGTTATTTCCTTGGAATATATAAGATCCGAAAGAAATTTGGTGGATCCTTTAACCAAGGGTTTGGCAAGGCGAGTTATTCTTGAAACGCCGAGGGGGATGGGGCTAAAGCCCATTGATTGAGGAAGTATGGTGGATACCCGTTTGTGGTCAAACGAATCCATATGAGACCTCAATATGCACTATATTCCCTATCCCTATGGCGTGTTGTAGTGCTTTACAAGGTTGAGATTATGTTGCTCTTAGTGATTCCATAGACTTAAGGTGGTTTATGTGTAGATAGACTTGATGGAATTACCTCCGTGAGTGTAAAGTTGTGGTCGTCTTTTATGAAAGACTTGGGATGTCTTTCTAGATCATTCATGATAACCAAGATATGTGCATGACAATAAAAGCACTTTGTGAGTATCGCGGAGTTTGCATAAAATTAAGAGTATAGTATGAGTTGCGGGGATCTCAACTAATGTTCATTCAGTTCAAGATTACTTCACTTCATGGATGTTAGTTGTTACCTCTTTCCACTACGTGTCAGTTCAAATTGAAAAATATTGACACTTAAGTACATGTTCCTTCTTTTGCCTGAATTGTTCTTATCTTATTTTTTTTCTTTGCATTAGTGGGGGATTTTGGTATTATTAGTCTTGATAATTCAACGGCAAAGATTTCTTTATGGTCCTTTTTCCTTCTTTACTTCTTTGTCTTTTGTGAAAGACAAAGTATTCCTCATTGGTGGTGGAAAGTCTTTTACTTCTCTTTATATTGAATTGCTCTTTGTTGGGCTTATAAAGAGCAAGGGAGTGGTCTTGTACACATGGAAAATTGGTCCTGAAGGTAATACGGGTCGATTCCCCACTCCCCCTGCACGCGAGATATACGTAAGGCCTATTTCAAATCTGGTTTTGCTACAATTATTTCTTCATTTTTGAGCTTACCAGAATATGTACAAATTCATTCTCTTTTGAATTGAATTTTGTAACGTCCCATTGATTTCTTTGTAACTGCCATGCTTCAATTGTTGTAACAATTGTGGTTAATTTTGTAACAGCTCCATTTTAATTTCTGTAACAACTACAGATTAATTTCTTCATCTGTAACTATCCAACAGCTTTGCCAATAAAAGGTAGTCTTCTTTGTGAATTATCTAAATAGAAAAACATATCTTCATCTCTCTTCTTCTTCAATCGATATCTAGGAAATTTGTGCAAATTCTAAACTTCCAGCCACAATTGCACGTGTTTGGACGTACAATGGAACCTTGGGGAGCGATCGGTCTTAACGATTTGCACTCAGTCGGGCCGAAATCGCTTTCAAGGCAGTGTCTTGCCATAACACAATATTTTTGATAAGTTGTTCTTGATTTATTCTTGTTCTTGGTCAATATTATCTACTCATTTTTTGTCACGACCCGAATTCCCACCGTCGGGACCGTGATGGAGCCTAACACTGCACTTGCTAGGCAAGCCAACATTAGAGATATACAACATAAAAAAATCTTGAAACTTGCGGAAGATTACTACGATTCAACACATGATAAATAAATAAAGAAGCAAAAATTCACAATAACACTGCGCATATGATATTTATATATCTATCTACCCACGATCTGGAGTCACAACTCACGGACTACTATGATTTATCTACAAGTATTTGGCTGAAAGAGAAGTGTACAATTGTTTATGAACTAAAGAAAAATAGTAAATATGAGGGGACTCCAGGAATCTGCGGACGCCGGCAGATCTACTCTGGGTCTCCTGCGTAGAAGTCAGCTACAAATCTTGGAATCAGCCCGGACCGATACCTGGATCTGCACAGAAAGTGCAGAGTGAAACATCAGTACAACCGACCCAATGTACTAGTAAGTGTCGAGCCTAACCTCGGCGAAGTAGTGACGAGGATAGGACAATACACCCACATATAACCTGTGCAGTATAATCATACAAGTAGCAACAGTAGCAATAAAGAGATAAAAACGGGCAATAATGGGAAGGGGACATGTTGACGGGTTCATAATGTAAGGAATAAGAAACAGGTACAAAAAAGAATCAATCCATATGCTTTATAGAAATAAACAAGTAAAAACAGTAAAGGAAATTGTACGGCATCACCCTTCGTGCTTTTACTCTCAATATCACCATATGAATAATAGAACGACACGGCATCACCCTTCGTGCTTTTACTCTCAATATCACCATATGAATAATAGAACAGCACGACATCACCCTTCATACTTTTACTCTCTCATAATATGACATGGCATCACCCTTCGTGCATTATCACTCACAAAACATGGCACGACATCACCCGTCGTGCTTTATCACTCACAAAACATGGCACAACATCACCCTTCGTGCTTTATCACTCACAAAACATGGCATGACATCACCGTTCATGCATTATCACTCACTCACAAACATTGCACGGCATCACCCTTTGTGCTTTACACTCTTCTTTACCAAAACAAAGATCAACAATACAGAGAGACAAAAAATAGCATAACTCGGCCTTACTTCAATGTTTAATGTCACAATATCAAGCTCAAACTTGAGTCAATACTCAACACTTAATAAATTTCAGTAAAACAAGATAAGAGATATCCAACATAACAATTAACTAAGCTAAGCATGAACAAGTTGATTAGAGACTACAACAGTTACCACAATAGGACTCACTCGCATGCTATGACTCGACAACAACACATAGGTCCTCGTCACCTCACCCATATATCATACTCGATAACCAAACATGTCGCAAGTAGTCAATTAATACCTAGTCCATCAAGTCAAAGTTAGACACGACACTTACCTCGATCCGCAGGCCACTCACTGCTCAAGTACCGCTTTTCCTCTAGAATCCACCTCCAACACACTTGTATCTAGTCATAATTAGCTTAATACCATCAATTATCACTAAAGAAATCAATTATAATGCACAATTATAGAGTTCCCAAATTTTCCCCAAAAAGTCAAAACCGACCTCGGGCCCAATGGTCAAAACTCGAGGTTCAGACCAAAATTCGTTTACCCATTCACCCCTGAACCCGAATATGTAATTAGTTCCGAAATTTGACCCCAAATCGAGGTCTAAATTTCCAAATTTACAAAATCTCCAATTCTCCTAAAATCCCTAATTTCTACCCTTCAAGAACAAGATTTAGGACTAGAAATCTAATGGGTTTTGATGAAAATTGGAGGAAATGAATTTAAGAACACAAACCTATGATTTGGTGTTGAATTCCCACTTCAAAAATCGCCAAAGTTTGTGTTCTAGTGAAGAACATATGAAATTTTGAACAATTCCCGTCTTTGAAGTCGATTTTTGTAACACAGGACAGGTCTTCATCGCGTTCACGAGAAGCCTGTCGCGATCGCGAAGATTTGGCCCTATTGGCCTACGCGTTCGTGAGGTAACCTACGCGTTCGCGAAGGCATACTCCCCCCAAGCCTCCCCGTTCGTGAGCCAAGTGCTGCGTTCGCGTAGAATGTTACTCACCCCTCACCTAGGTCCCTTATTCTTCGCGTTTGCGATAGACAGGTCGCGTTCGCAAAGGGTAACGCCCTCGTTGCTCCGCGTTCGCGACCTAGTCCACGCGTTCGCGTAGAGTAAAACCACCCCTGCCCAATTTCCACTTCGCGGTCGTGTGAGAGGCTTCGCGATCGAGAAGCACAAAATACCTACGCACCAGAAACAGCTGAAGCACCAGAAATTCTAAGTCTGAAACATCCCGTAGTCTATCCAAAACTCACCCGAGCCCTCGGGGATCCAAACCAAACATGCACACAAGTCTAAAAATATCATACGGACTCGCTCGTGCGATCAAATCGCCAAAAATAACACCTAAAACCACAGATTTAGCACCACATCCAATGAAATTCTCAAGAACACCTTACAATTACTATTTTCTCAACCGAAGGTCCGAATCATGTCAAATCAGCTCCGATTCTTATCAAATTTCACAGAAAAGGTACAAATATCATAATGGACCTGTACCGGGCTCCAGAACCATAATACGGGCCTGATACCAAGGTTGAATATTAAGCAAATTCTTTAAAATCATTGATTTTCTGTAATTCAATTTTAGTCAAAAATTCATATCTCGAGCTAGGGACCTCGGAATTCGATTCCGGGCATATGCCCAGGTCCCATATTTTACTACGGACCCACCGCGACTGCCAGAACTACGGGTCCGGGTCTGTTTACTCAAAACACTGACCGAAGTCAACTAAAAATCCTTTTTAAGGCCAAAAATCATTGTTTCTTTAATTTTTCCATATAAAGGCTTTCCAGAATTACTCCCGGACTGCTCACGCAAATCGAAGAGGATAAAAATAAATTTTTTAAGGCTAACGAGCGCAGAATAGAGTCCTACAACACGAGATGACCCTTCCAGTCATCACATTTTTCTTACAATTGCATCAACTTGTATACATGTAATGGGGGTTATTACATGTATTTGTTTGGTCCTTTTCATAATTATGAGTAGGGGTGGAAAATTGGGGGGGTCAGATTGGATATGAATGGGTCAAAAATGGATAATTCATAAAACGGATAGAGTATCTTACCTGACCCATATTTAATACGGATAAAAAACGGGTTATCCGACTATGGATATCCATATTATCCATGGCTTCTTGAATATGATCACTTTTAGGAGAATTTTTAGTCTCCCAAACTTGAGGAACTCCGATTTGAGGCTTTACAAATGTAAAAGTTAAACTCATTAGTTATCCATTGATTATCCATTTTTAAGTGGATAATATGGTTCTTATCCATATTCGACCCGGTTTTAAAACGTTCTTATCCCACTCATTTTTAATGAATAATATGAGTGGATAACTGTATTCTTTTAACTATTTTACCGCCTCTAATTACGAGGTCACTTAATGGGAGTAACCATTTTCTGTTTTAAATAGTAGTACCCTACAAAAAAAAAGGGAAAAAAATAAGAAAAGAAACAGTAGTACCCTATATAGCACGTAGTTGTTAGGATCTCCCCTACGAGAAGAAAAGACGATTGACAAATTTAATATATTTGAAAAGGTCATTCGCATCTGGTAATGTTATACTACCATTGCACCCATAAGGATGTGCTGAGATCGATATGTTCGTTAGGTCTTTAAATAGAATTATCAATTCGATCTTTGAGAATGATGAAATATTTGGTAAAAAGCATTTTTCCAATCCTACACAATGCGATTTGGATTAGTCAAACACCCAAATCAGTGAATTTTAAATACCGGATGGTTAAACTAAAAAAATATTATAAATATAATCGGCATATTTAATTGTTATTTCAAAAGGTCATTCGCCTGTCGTAATGCTAAAAAAAAGGGAACACAGTAGGCTTACAACTGATTAGTGTGTGTGTATATATATTTGATCTGTTCATCCATAACACATTATTAGGTTAGACAACAACCAATTAAGCCATGTTATAGATGCTAAATATTCTTTCATTTATTGAAGGAAACCTAGTCTTACGTCTGTTGAATTAAAAATGTAGAACAAGTGGATAATTGGATTCAAGTACCAACCAACAAGGGACCCATACTCGCTGCACGCTTGGAAGAATTAATTATCTAATATTTCCATTTTATGTGTTATTATTTGATTGGATACGAAATCTAAAAGATCGAATTAAAATCTTAGAAATAGAATAGAATAGAAAATAAGACACATAAATCGAAACAAATGAAATAGGTATAGTATTTTTGAGATGTGTACACCAGTTTTACCTCTTAGTTCGTAAGGCCAAAATTAAAATCCATTTTTAGTTGAAACTAATTCTAAGAGTGTCAAATGGCCATCTTGATCAATTAAATATTGATTTCAGAAACCTTGCAATTCTCGTGTATTTTTATTTATTATCTTAGATATAGTTGGGTTCACGTATATACTTTTTAACTAGGTAGCTAAGTTGTTTTTTTTTTCATTTCTTTTTTTCTCTTTCTTTTTTTTCCATCTTTCATTTTCACATTTCTTTTTCTTTCCTTTTCTATCCCCTCATTACTCGTTCTTCCTTGTTCTTTTCTTTTTCTATACTATAAATGATGGAGAAAAGTTCATCCCATGCCAAGAGACATGGAGAGAGTGACGCCAGAGAAAAGAAAATAAATATAAAAATTAATTCAAGCTCTGCACGTTTTTGTTTTCTAGAACCAGTATCGATTTTATGGATCATTAAAAATATTATTTTAGTTATATGACTCTTTAATATAATATTTGATTTCACTTTTTCATTTCACAAGTTTAGTATTATTTTATATGTGTATACGGTCAAAATCGGAACTACTCAATTTTTTTTGTTTGATCGAGGCAATGGAGCTGCATCGGGGATAGCATCGTAATGAATCAGACCCGAGCTCGAAGATGAGGCATCAAGCCTAGAGATTGAAGTGTCCGTTGAGACCGAGGCCAGCAACAATCGAGACCAAGTATGACCGACTTCGAGTGGAGCGTAGTAACGGAATGGCGAGATACCCGTAACCGGCCAAAGATCACGGCGAAAATCCCGTAACAGAACAAATCAAGAGCCGTTATTGGTACCGATCATGAGATTTACTTCCGTAATTAGAATTGTATCATAATTAGGAATCCTCTAGTATATAAAGGAGATTCCCCATCATTTTTAAATACTACATTCACGAATATCAAGGTAATATAATATTTCTTTCTTCTGCTCATCAACTTACTGTTCTTTAAATGTTCTTATCTCGTTATTCTCGAGGGTTCATCAGCTCGAGGGCATTGTCTAAGCATTGGTTTGTTTTACATTCTTGTTAATTCACATCATTTATCTCTAAGATTATCAATTAGTATTAAGCCAAATCACGTATTGTTAAAATCACATTACAAGTTTAATTATTACTCGATTTTTAGGGTAAAAAGTTTGGCGCCCACCGTGGGGCTAGGGATAATAGTGATTGCTTAATATTTTAGCCTTCATAACACACACTGCTTTTACACTTGTTCTTGTAAGTGTCTTTGCTTTCAAGTTAAAACATGTCAAACTCACAAAGGGCAGCCACACACGGTGACAATAGCCTCGGATTTCACGAGAAAAACAAACTCCAGGAGTCGAGGTGCCACAGGCTAATCTCGGGGGAGCACCGGTTGCCAACCCAGTCGATGTCAGTTCGCACGTTGCTTTAAATGCGGACCTAGGCGCATACCCTGAAGGGAGTGTACGCAGAGAAGGACGATCTGGTGGCCAAAATACGCAGGGCAGAGGAGACGGGGGAGTTAGTCTCCAAGTGATATTCGAGATGTTACAGGCTCAACAAGCCGCTATTGCTCAGTTACAAAATCAACATAGGGCTCCGAGTGGAGTCGAGCCAGAAACCACTCGTCGAACCGATCCATTGCTAGAGAGGTCGAATGGTAATGAATCGGGGACCGATCGTGCAATAATGAAAACTCTCAAGGAGCTCACCAAAAGAATTGAGTCGGGGGAGAATAAAATCGAAGCTAATGATAAAAAAAGTAGAAACATACAACTCCCGAGTTGATCAGATACCGGGGGCACCGCCAATCTTGAAAGGGATCAAAGAAATTTGTACGAAATCCATTTCCTTCGAGTGCGGCTACGAAACCCATTCCAAAGAAGTTTCATATGCCGGACATACCTAAGTACAATGGGACCACTGATCCCAACGAGCATGTTTCCTCCTACACATGTACCATCAAAGGTAACGATTTGGAAGACAATGAGATCAAATCTGTGTTATTGGAAAAGTTCAGAGAGACCCTGTCGAAGGGAGAAATGATTTGGTACCACAATCTACCGCCAAATTCCATCGACTCATTTGCCATGTTAGCAGACTCTTTCGTAAAGGCACATGACGGGGCCATAAAGGTTGCGACAAGGAAATCAGACCTTTTTAAGGTGAGACAGAGGGATAATGAAATGCTGAGGGAGTTCGTATCCCGATTTCAAATGGAACGCATGAAATTGCCACCGGTCACATATGATTGGGCCATTCAAGATTTCACTCAAGGATTGAATGAATGAAGTTCGATAGCATCACGTCAACTGAAGAAATATTTGATCGAATATCCGGCGGTGACTTGGGCCGATGTGCACAATCGGTACCAATCGAAGATCAGGGTTGAGGCGACCAATTAGGAGCTCCTTCCAGTTCAGTGCATCCAAACAGGTCGGCAGCTAAAAGTTAGAGGGACATCGACCGGGAGCCGCGGTCGAGCAAAGACCGATATCAACCGTACATCGCAGATCGCAGGAACAGTGGCCCGGGATGCAATTCCTCCCGGAACGATTGAATAAGCGATCTAGGATAGAACTCTCGGGGACTTATGAGCAAAAGTGGTTTTGACAAGTACACCGATCCTACAGAGGCACCCCTATTGTTGGAATATAACTTTAGTGTCGAGCATCAGGCATTGTATCGGCAATTGGAAGAATCAAAAATACTAGATGGACCAGGCCCATACAGACCGATCCTTCCTAAAGGAACCCCAATTTAATATGTAAATATCACGGCATGCATGGTCATAGGACCGAGGATTGCAGGCAATTAAGAGAGGAAGTAGCTTGTTTATTCTATAAAGGCCACCTTCGAGAATTCTTAAGTGATCGAGCCAAGAATCATTTCAGGGAAAGGGATGCTAACAGGAAAAATGAACAGGAGGAGCCGCAACATGTAATTCATATGATAATTGGAGGGGTCGATATTCCACAAGGGCCCGTATTCAAGCGCACTAAGGAATCAATTACTAGGGAAAATGGACCCGAGATTATGTACCAGAAGGCACCGTATCATTCAACGACGAAGAAGAAAGAATTTCTCACCCCCACAACGACGCTCTGGTAATTTCTATCTTATTAAATAAATTTCAAGTTAAGCGTGTTTTAGTGGATCCGGGTAGCTCGGCAAATATCATCCGACCAAGAGTCGTCGAGCAACTCGGTCTACAAGATCAAATCGTGCCCGCAGCTCGAGTCTTGAACGTCTTCAATATGGCAAGTGAGACAACTAAAGGAGAGATTATCCTACCAGTGAACGTGGCTAGAACCATTCAAGATTCCAAGTTTCACGTAATCGAGGGCGACATGAGATATAATGCCTTACTCGGGGGGCCTTGGATCCACAACATGAGGGCTGTCCCTTCGACTCTCCACCAAATGATGAAATTCCCGATGTCGGACGGGGTAAAAACAGTGTACGGGGAGCAGCATGCTGCAAAGGAAATGTTTGTGGTCGATGAGGTAATACCGGCATCGACGCTATCAACATTGGAAGGATCAATCATCAAAAGTAAACAGGAAGCCAAATAGCAATCACTGCCACCAACCTCGGCCGAATCGGAGAAGCGGGAGATGGAATAAGAATAGGAAGATTTTCTGACCCCTCGAACTTTTGTTGTTCCCGAAGATTCAGACGCTACAAAGTTAACGGTCGAAGAGATGGAACAGGTTATACTGATCGAGTATCTGCCCGAGTGAAAGTTATACTTGGAAACGGGGTTAACCTCTAAACTCAGGAAAAAGCTTATTCAATTTCTTATTGATAACATAGATTTTTTTGCTCGGTCCCACTTAGACATGACAGGGATCCTATCGGAGATAACAACACATCGACTAAGCCTGGACCCAAAGTTCAAACCGGTGAAGCAAAAGAGAAGGCCCCAGTCCGAGGTAAAGCACACATTCTTAAAGGACGAGGTAACTAAAATTCTCAAAATAGGGTCCATTCGGGAGGTAAAATATCCTGAATGGTTAACCAATGTAGTCGTAGTTCCTAAAAAGGCGAACAAACTTAGGATGTGTGTAGATTATAAGGATTTAAACAAGGCATGTCTTAAAGATTCTTTTCCATTGCCCAACATCGATCACATGATCGACGCCACGACTGGCCACGAGATCCTTAGTTTTCTCGATGCCTATTCCGGGTACAATCAAATTCAATGAACCCGGAAGACCAAGAAAATACTTCATTTACCACCAAGTATTGAACATATTGTTATAATGCAATGCCCTTTAGTCTAAAAAATGCAGGAGCTACCTACCAACGCCTAGTAAATCAAATGTTCGAAGAACAAATAGGTAAGTCAATGGAAGTATATATCGATGACATGCTGGTAAAATCCCTGCGCACAGAGGACCATTTGACACATTTGCAGGAAGCATTCAAGATACTAAGAAAATACAACATGAAGCTCAACCCCGAGAAATGTGCTTTTGGGGTCGGATCGAGCAAGTTCCTTGTCTTCATGGTGTCAAATCGGGGGATCGAGATCAATCCCGATAAAATGAAAGCCATCAAAGACATCACCGTCGTGGATAGCGTTAAAGTCGTGCAAAGGCTGACAGGGCGGATAGTATCCTTAGGCTGATTCATCTCGAGATTGTCGGATCGAAGCAATAGATTCTTCTCTTTACTCAAAAAGAAGAACGACTTCGCCTGGACCCCAGAATGCCAACATGCGTTAGAGGAATTAAAGATATACCTCTTGATCCCACCTTTGCTTCACACTCCAAAGGCAGATGAAAAACTCTACTTATACTTGGCAGTTTCATAGATCGCAGTAAGTGGTGTCCTGGTTTGAGAAGAACAAGGTACGCAATTTCCTATTTATTATGTAAGTCGAACTCTAGGAGAAGCAGAAACTAGATATCCATACTTAGAGAAATTGGAACTTGCTCTGATAAGCGCCTCTAGAAAGCTAAAACTATATTTTCAATGTCAGCCCATATGTTTATTAACCACTTACCCGCTTCGTAATGTTTTGCATAAGCCCGAATTGTCGGGCCGATTTGACAAATGAGTCGTCGAACTCAGTGGGTACGATATTGAATATCAACCCCGAATGGCCATCAAGTCTCAAATTTTAGCGGACTTCGTGACCGATTTCACGCCAACCATCGTACCCGAAGTCGAAAAGGAACTCTTGTTAAAATCGGGTACATCATCGGGGGTGTGGACCCTTTTCACAGATGGCACTTCGAATGTGAAGGGGTCCGGGCTAGGCATCATTTTAAAGCCTCCCACGAGCAACACTATTAGATAGTCCATCAAAAATTCTAAGTTGACCAACATTAAGGTTGAGTACGATATCATGATTGCAGGTTTCGAACTAGCTAAAAGCTTGGGAGCGGAAGTCATTGAAGCCAAGTGCTACTCCTTGCTGGTAGTAAACCAAGTTAACAAAACCTTCGAGGTTCGAAAGGATAGAATGCAAAGATATTTAAACAAGTTGCAGGTGACTTTGCACCATTTTAAAGAATGGACCTTTCGGCACGTACCTCGAGAACAGAACAGTTAAGTCGATGCTTTTGAAAATTTGGGGTCATCAGTCGAGAGGATGAAATCAGCTCGGGGGCTGTCGTTTAACTCTCGAAATCTGTGATCGAAGAAGGTCATGTTGAGATAAACTCCGCAATCTTAACTTGGGATTGGAGGAATAAATATATTGAATACTTGAAGAACGGAAAGCTCCCATCGGACCCTAAAGAATCGAGGGCTCTACGAACAAAGGTTGCTCGATTCACGTTGGTTGAAGATGAAACATTATACAGAAGTACGTTCGATGGACCATTAGCAGTATGTTTGGGGCCAAGTGACACCGATTATGTTCTACGAGAAGTTCATGAAGGTACTTGTGGAAACCACTCTGGTGCCGAATCACTAGTTCGCAAAATCATCAAGGCAGGATACTATTGGAACAATTTGGAAAAAGACATTAAAGAGTTTGTTCGAAAATGTGATAAGAATCAAAGGTATACGCTGATGATCCACCAGCCCGGAGAACAACTTCATTCGGTCCTATCCCCATGGCCATTCATAAATGGGGGATAGATATCGTCAGACCTCTGCCATTGTGTTGACTCAAGTCACTGCATGGTTTTGAAGATTGACAAATGCCTACCCAGTTGAACCAGGT
>MDKI01033816.1:0-15079 GCA_005239505.1 Nicotiana paniculata
GTAGAAAATATCTTAAAAGAGGTTTGAAGCATCACAATGTGATGTGGTTAATGCACGTTCAGAAATTATGTTCCATTCCCTGAATGATAAGAACTTTTCATAAATATTAATCCATTTCCTGAAGTGAATGTGACAATATATGAACTCTCTCTTGATGTAAATATATTACAATTCACCTCCAGAAGAGGTAATATGATTGAGAGAATATATACTCAATATTTTATATTTTAAATTTTCTCCTGAAGTAGTAAGCAATTAAAATTTCCTCCTGAAGCAGGAAAAAATTATGTAGTGGTAGAAATATTAAACTTCTTAATTTCTTACATTTATAAATTTAGTATTGTCTTTCTATTGTTCATTTGGTTATGATTTTTTTTTCTCATGACACCAGAAGTGTCTGAGCCATATTTGATAGAATAAAATTTATCAAAAACTCCTGAAGAGCTAATTGTTTGTCTAGAAGACACATGACACCAGTAGTGTCCTATAAATATTAGATTGTGGATAATAAATGAAGGCTCTAGAAGAGTTTATATACAAATATGTCATTCTTATTATATGATTATGGTCAAAACATATGTTGTAGTAAACCTGAAGTTTATTAATAAAAATGGCTATCATATTGAGATTACAAATGATTGGAAGATTGAAAATCTTCATGTTTCCACAATCATAGGGAGTAAAATAATATGTATGTACGAAGTTACCCGCCTTATTCTTTAATTTGTACTATATCATGTATCACAGTAAACCAGAAGTTTACTAATGCAAAAGAAGTCACAGTAAACCAGAAGTTTTACTGAGGCAAAAGTAGCTATAGTAAATCAGAAATTTGCTAATACAAAAGTAGTCATAGTAAATCAGAAGTTTACTAATGCAAACGTTTATGCTATAGTAAACCCGAAGTTTACTAAGAGATAGCACATGCCATGATAAACCTGAAGTTTCCATTTGCCATTTTTAGATGAGCTATTTGAGAATTCAGATAAGCATATACTGAAGAACTAGAAGATTCTTCAAGAATTCTCTTGTGTTGCTTGTTCTCATAATAAATTGATTATACCAGCTAAAGTTGGGACTAAGACCCTAATCTGAAATATATAAAAGGTGAATATGGGCCCATTCACCTATCGTATGAACCACTTATAGATGCATATATGAGATGGTTACATGTGCGATTATTGTCAACCTGCAGTTTGACATTTGAAATTGCTTTTATCAATTAAGATCATAAATTTCAAATTACTAAATAAAGATAGTTGATCTTGATGATGCTAGTTTATATCCAAGCTAGTTTAGCATTGAATACCTCCTATTAAAGGCTAAACTATCGCTTATGAGAACAAAACCTCATGTGTTGGTCTAAGATTTTCTAAATTGCATATAGCAGCACTTGTATGCATCAGGCCAATAATATATGATACGTCTTCCCCTCACAATAGATCAGAAATCAAATATTTTTACTACTATCTTTTGATGTGTGGTATATGATTAATTTCTCTACCACAATGCATAAAGATATGTTTCCCAAAGAATATTGGGGATATATGTTAGTTTTTCTAACATTTGGGTGATGGAATAAACAGCTAAAAAATATGCTCTATGAATCAAATTATCACTAGTATGATCCTCACTCAGAAGATAATTCAAGTCAAATGTCAGAAGCATTGCTGATCCATAATTAAATATCATATTTCAGCTGCGAATGCTCCTATTAAAATTAAAGTCCCTGAAGGATGGAGTTTACTGTACGCATGAAGCGTGGTAGACCGATCGGTTCCAAATGTAACAATCCTTGAAAATGATAGGAGCAAATGATCAAAATGATCATAATAAGGAGGAAATGAGCTCTAGAAGATCCCACAACATAATATTTCATGAAACTCCAGAAGAAGTTCATGTACCTGAAATAAGGAAAGTGATGAGATCTAAACAAGTTATGTCGTTTAGGAACCGATATGAAATGATCGTCGACGATATATTTGATACAATGTAGTGCATAATATTGTAAAATATTGGGAGGATCGGACTTGTAGTCCAGACACCTAAAGATGTCATGCCATTTAAATGTAAGTCATAACCTATATGACTCATTTGATTAGTTCTATGTGAAGATCCCGGAAGGATTTAAAATGCCTGAAGCATATATTTCAAAGTCTCGAGAAATGTATTCAATCAGATTACAAAGGTTTTTGTACGATTTAAATCAGTCTGGGCACATGCGATATAATCGCCTCAGTGAATATTTGCTGAAAGAAGGTTACATAAATGATATTATTTGTCCACTTATTTTTTATATGAAAATGTCATCAAAAATTGTTATACTTGCTGTTTATGTTGATGACATAAATCTTGTTGGAACTCTAGAAGAGCTCCAAAAGGCAATTGAATATCTTGAGAAAGAATCTTAGATGAAAGATGTAGGAAAGACAAAACTTTGCCTTGGTCTGCAAATTGAACATTTAGCAGACGGGATCTTTATCCATCAATTTGCCTATACATAAAAGGGTCTTAAAACGTTTTTACATGGACAAAGCGCACCCATTAAGTACACCAATGGTTGTTCGATCACTTGAATTAAATAAGGATTTGTTCCGACTTCCAGAAGAGGATGAGGAACTCCTTGGTCCCGAAGTACCCTATCTCAGTGCAATTAGTGCACTAATGTATCTTGCTAATGCTACAAGGCCTGACACAACATTTTCTGCTAATTTGCTAGCAAGATATGGCTATTCTCCTACACAGAGTCTTTATCAGGGGGAGTAAAGTATGCAATGTACTCTTTTTTTTCCTTGCTCAGGTTTTTTCCCACTGGGCTTTTCCTGGTAAGGTTTTTAATGAGGCAGCTTTCAATATATATTATTAGTGTGCTCTTTTTCCTTGACTAGGATTTTTCCCACGGGGTTTTTTCCTAGTAAGATTTTAACGAGGCACATAATAATGAATATCCAAGGGGGAGTATTACGCAAATATTATTGTGGATGTCCTTTTATTACACTGTTGTAGATAATTTTCCTAAAGAAGATTATCCATCTAGTACTCCATTGAAGTTTATCTACAAGCAGTTGATGCAGGCAGGTTGCAAGCAACTCAATGAAATGACTTGCAACAACTTCTTGGTTTAATGAAATTAGTTTAAATCGATCAAAAATAGTGATGAATAATATTCTCTACAAATTTAACTTTTGAGAAGATGGTATACAAGATTGGAATGCGGAGACTCAAATATTTGAAACAAGGTTTTCATCAAAGGGAGTAAAATACGCGATGCACTCTTTTTTCCTTATAAGGTTTTTTCCCACTGGGTTTTCTTTATAAGGGTTTTAATGAGGCACCTAGCAATGCGTATTACTAAATATGTGTACTCTTTTTCCTTCACTAGGATTTTTCCACGGGGTTTTTCCTAGTAAGGTTTTAATGAGGCACATTATCTTTTAATGAACATCCAAGGGGGAGTGTTATAAATATATATTATATTATGGATGTTCATAAGCTTCCTGAAGAAGGTTATCCATATGGGACTCCGTCGTAAATATGTTTATCTATTTGGTACTCTATTGGAAATAAGCTTCCTGGAGAAGCTTATCATTTCGGTACTCCGTTATGGATAAATATTACCCCGGGTAGAAGATTATCTATATCTGGTGCAGTAGCAGCTTACAAGCAGCTTACACAGCAGCTTGCAGTAGCAGCTTACACAATAACTTGCAGTAGCAGCTTACAAGCAGCTTGCAGTAGCAGCTCACACAGCAGCTTGCAGTAGCAGCTTACACAGCAGCTTGTAGTAACAGCTTACACATCAACTTTCTTTCTTCTATAAATAGAGGAGATTTCATTTCATTATGTACATCAATTTGAAAATTGAATAATACATCAATCTCTCTCTCTATATTTGTCTTCGATTTCTTTACTATAAAGTCATTATTTTATAACAAAAAATAGTGAAGTAAACTAGTAAGTTTTCAAATCTTTATTTTCTTTGAAAATCAGTAAAATATATGTGTCCTCTCTTATTTCTCCTTGTTGCGGCATGTAACCCGCTCCCACCTGTCCACCCTTATTTCTCCTCCCTATATATATATCACCCTTATTGCTCCTGTTGCGGCGTGCAACCTGATCCCACTTGTCCACCCTTATTACTCCTTGTTGCGGCGTGCAACCCACTCCCACCAGACATATCATATCAGTTTATTTATGAAAACTCTCACAATTCAGGACAAGACTTTCACAACATTTTTTTCTCAACAATTATAAACAAGAAACTGTATTTTCTCATAAACTTCATCCATATCATCTCAAAATGAAACCAACAGGAATATACATATTTCGTAAAACAATTTCAAGCCGCTCAACCTTTATTTACCACAATGAAATCAAGGGAACAACCAACACTTTCCAAAAATAATTGAACCAACACTTATCAACAAGTTAACAAGCCAAGCAGTCATAGAAACATCAATGAGTATAAAACAATTAAGCCATGAATCAAATAAACTGGAAATGGGGAAGGGATCATGTTTAACAGATAATTTGGTGGTGCATAGATACTCGTCACCTCACCTATACACTACACATATGCAAATTCACATAGCAATTAAGTTGGAGATTCTTATTTCCTCAAGTCAAGGTTAAACCAAGCATTTACCTCGAATTCGGAGGTCACTCACTGCTCAATTATAACTTTTCCTTTTGAATTCACCTCTAATACACTCGAATCTAACAATGATTAGATCAATATCATTAATTAAGACTAAAGGAAGAAACTTTACTGAAACTTTATGATTTTTCTAAGTTTTCTCAAAAAAAGTTAAAACCCAACCCTGGGCCCACTTGATCCAAACTCGGGGTTCGGACCAAATTCTGTTTACCCATTCACCCCCGAGCCCGAATATACAATTAGTTTCGAAATCCGACCTCAATTCGAGGTCAAAATCTTATTTTTACAAAATTCCTTAATTCTACCCAAACCCTCAATTTTTACCATGAAACTTCTTGATATTAGATTGAAAAGTGATGAAAAACATTGGGTACTTGAAAGAAAAGAGTTAATGAACACTTACCTATAATTTTGGAAGAAAAAGCCTTGAGAAAATCTCACTAGGTCTTCTACTCTTATGAAAAATAAAATGAAAAACGGCTGGAGTTCTACTTTAAATACCCTCACTGCCCGACCCTCGCACCTGCGGTGCTTGGGTCGCACCTGCGATAATCGCACGTGTGGAAGGCTTCCGCTTTTGCGGAAATGGACTGGGACTTAGGAGGCCGCACCTATGGAAGGTCATCCGCATCTGCGGATGCGCACCTGCCCAGACAAGGACCGCACCTGCGGAAATGGTCGCATCTGCGGGGCTTCCGCTCGCACCTGCGGCACAAGGCTCGCAGGTGCGGGAACACCAGAACTGATGCACCAGCAGCCCTGTTGAGTGTTAACTCAACCCGCGCATCGTCCAAACGGCACTCGAGCCCTCGGGGCTCCGAACCAAACATGCACACGGGTCCAAAAATATTATACGGATTTGCTCGTGCGATCAAATCATGAAAATAACATTTTAAACTATGGATTTCACCTCAAAACTCATCATTTTTCTCAAGAACACTCAACTTTCACTATTTCTCAACCGGACGTCCGCATCACATTAAATCAACTCCGATTCTTACCAAATTTCACAGATAGGATGTAAACATCATAAGAAACCTTTATCGAGCTCCGGAACCAAAAATACGGGCCCGATACCGATGGTTTCAAACATTAATTCATTTCTTTATTTCATAAGAATCCAGCAAAATAATTTCTTTCAAAATTTGATTTCTAATCCTAGGGACCTCGGAATTCAGTTACCGACGTACGCCCAAGTCCCATATTTTACTGCGGACCTACCGGGACCGTCGGAATACAGATTCGGTTCCCATTTACTCAAAATGTTGACTCAAGTCAACTAAAGCCAAACTTTATATTCTAAAAATTACAATTTCTCATATTTTCACATAAAAGTTTTCCAGTTTTACGCTCGCACTACGCACAAAAATCGAGGTAATTAAAATTAATTTTATAGCTAATAAGCCTAGAACGAAATCTTAATTCATAAAATGACCCCTTGGGTCATCACAAAACCTTTCCTTATTGAACTAGTTAAGAATTCTTAAATAAAACATTAAATTTAACCTTGTATTGGAAGAACTTAAAGAGAGAATAATCTAAATACGTATGGAAAGGCTTTGAAAAAATTTGGAGTTAAAAAAATCGAAAGATTATAAACTCAAGAGATTGAAGGAATGTTTTTTTTACTTTGAACAAAATATAGTTCCTTCATAAAAGTTGTCGTTGCATTTTATGTTGATTTTAATTACAATTAGTTTTGAAATTATTTTAATTTATTTGTTGTTCGATCTTCATGATTTTTTCTATCTTTAATTATTTAAATAGAAAAAACATTTAACATTTATAGAAAACTTTATTTACTTTTCATCTCATAAATCAAACATGTAGTTTAATGTAAAAATTACGTGAGTTTTCAACATTGAATATTTGTTGATGGGGTACATACATAATGCACATACGGAGATTAATCTATCCTTTCTTATTTCTATTTTCATGTATTTTGATATATAGTAAGTAAATAAAAAAATTACATTGTGACTCAAAGCTAATGTCATGTCCTAATGATAAGTAATCTAACTTGTCAGTTTATAAAAATAATATTATAATATTAAATATAATAACTCATAATAAAAGGTCATGATCAGAATTCTAGATATTAACCTTATAATCGTACTAGTTTTATGACATAATACTACACGTTAGGAATCCTACTAGTATAATTACTTTTGAGCTGTCTAATTCATATAAAATTGATCAAGTAAATATCTTTAGTGATGTAATCCTATTACTTTTAAGACATGCTTCTTTAAAATTTCTATTACTAATTTAATTTGAAAACCTATTATAATGTCCTATAACTAATTTAATTTGGGAATAAATAAATTGTCCATATCTATTTAGAAAAAAGAGAGCCTATATCTATATTATTATAAAAGCATAATTACAATATTAACATACCAAAGTAGCCCTAAAATATTAAACGGAAGAACTCATAGGAAAAAGATATATCTGCAATAACTGATTACAATACCTTCTATGCTAATTTTTAATATTTAAGATTTTAAAATTAAAAAAATTTGGTCTATTGAATACTTATTAAACATATGTAGGAAGATTTAATAATCAATTTAATAAGAATCCTCTGTATTGACAATACATTATTACTCAATAATATCCAATACCCCAAAAAAATAAAAAATAAAATATTAAATAGACAACATAAAGAGTTGAAATTGAGGAAAAATAACCCCATGATAATGTATTTTTATATTATATTTGAACTATTTTCCTACTCAAATAATATATTTTTTATTAATTTTTTATGTAAATTTAATAAATATCTAATTATTAATTAAATTTTATTGTTCCTTCGTATAAATAATTATTTAAATCACCATGTGTGATTATTAACGTGCTAGTATAATAATACTAAGTGTATTTGGACTCAAAAGTATACATTTAAGCCTTTTCTAATTGTATAAGGGGTATATTTTGCCTTTATCCGAATAAACAAAGAGGAGCTTCAAACTTCAAAGTGTTGGGATCCCAATTTGTTGAGGCTTATAATTAGTTCATGTAAGATTCATTGTCAGCTGAAAATTCCTTACATAAAAAAAAGCACCAATCTTTAACCCTAGACACATCGGTGCAACCATAGCTTTGGCGAATTCGTTATCGAGCTGTAAGTTATCTCTTTCCCTCTCGCTCTGCCCCCTTGCATGGCTAAGTGTTTCAGTTGCTGTGACAGTAAAAATAGTTTTTGAAATATATTGTTATTTTTGCTAGACTTGGTTTCAAATATCGTTGATTTTGCTTGGTGAACAACTCTACTTTCTTCGTAACAAGAAAAGATCTTTTTTGTTATGTGCATCAATGAAACCATATGTTTAATTTCCTTTTGCATGTTTAGAATGCTCAAATCCACTTTTAGATAAGTCAATCAAAACCTTTAAATTACGAGAATTGTTTTGCTTATCAATTCTTGTTTAATAATTCCTTTTGAGGCTAGTCTAAGGCTTTGTGGGGCGGGCATGTGTTGGAACTCCATTTTTTTCCCCCGAATTATCGGTTGGGCGGGCGGGCGAGGGTGTACCTTCTCCTCCCTCCTTGCCCCTAAGCTCTACAGTTGAACTGTGACTGCAATTCAGAAGGAAGCCTGCTCTTCTCCTTCTTCCACAATTAAAATCTATTATTGGATCTCTGACTTAGTTGTTAATATTATAGGAATTGAGATTAGTAGTTAGAGATCGACAGCACATACTAGGTGGATTCTCAAATTTCTAGTATTCGACACCAAAAATGAAGGCCAAGTATAAGAGTACATGTACGAAAAGAATTATTGACATTGGCAAAAGCTATAGAAGAAGAAAAGAAAAGGATAGAATGTAAAACAATAAAAAGGGCACGTGCTTAGGAATCTATTGTGTTGGACGGCTGTCTTTATCCCACGTCGGCTAGATGGAACGAAAAGTTGGGAGATTGGTATGTGCTGGGACAAATTTATGTGAAGGGGGGTGTCCTTGCTACGAAGGAAAACACAAAGTGAATTTTTGTTTTCCCTTTCTAATTTACTCTCTGATGTCTATCTCTTTATTAGATAAAGTATAAGGTACGTGTTTTACTATCAACACCAAGAGTGTTATATTTGCTACTTTGTCATTTATGTGAATAGAATGACAAGTGTTATAGAGTTTTGCATATGACCGGTATGGTTAGAGTATATTCTGTTGCCAAATGTCCTTGGATTGATCATGCGATATATCTCTCTCTATTTTTTTGGTCTATGTTTGACAATTTGAGGACTTGGCCCAAGTCGTCTACTTGTAAAGTTGTCTAATTTTTTTTCTTCATCTCAGGCATTTACATTTAAATTATGATAACTGTAAATGTAGTGATTCTTAATACCTTTTAAACTTTTGAATACATGAATATTGAGTCTTGTTTACTGATATCTGTTATATCCATAGTGAATTTGGCAAAGTTTAGTCCTCTCCACCTTTGCTTGTCTTTTTCATGTGGGATGGGCGGTAGGGAGAGGTTAGTTCTAAATTCTAAAAGAAGAAAACCTTTCCTTATCCTTTGGCGGGGCTTTCGATCAAGAGGGTGTTATCCCCTTTGATATGGATATTTGAAGCTTTGACCTGCATAAGTTTGAATCCATTAAATTTCAAGTCACCTACTCTTTTTTTTCTTCGATTTCCATAACTCTTTTTATTGGATATAACAGCAGAAGAAGAATGGCTGATGGACAACATCGTACTGCTCGTGCTCGAGTTCGGCAGGTAATTGTGGTTTCCCCCCAGACTGTTTCCTTTTTCTTGGGCAAAAATTTATTGACCTTTTATATATGTAGGATCCGGTGGAGTGTAAGATTGACAAATTGTCGGACGAGTTGCTTGTGGCCATTCTTTCATATTTATCCCTAAAGGAAGCAGGAACAACCTCCCTTGTCTCTCGTAGATGGAGATATTTATGGCAATATACATCTGGTTGTCTTGAGTTATATGATGAGGATAAAAGGCCGGAGGCGGAACTCGAGATTATGAAATCGGTGAATCAAGTTTTGAAGTTGCACCAGGGTCCAACTTTAGATCAATTCCGAGTTGGTTTTAACTTTTTTGGTGGTTGTTCCACAACTGAAATTGATCGCTGGATTGAGTTTGCAATTCAAAAGGAAGTTAAATTATTTGAATTGAACTTACAAGCTGGCTGTGAATATCATTTTGGCACTTATTATTTTCCTGACATTGGGAAATTGCTGTCTGGGGATATTTGCAAGCTCAAATTTTCCAGATTTTGTTGTAATCTGAGATCACTTAGCCTGTTCAGTGTCAATGTGAAGGAGGAGATCCTTGAGTTTTTTCTCTCCAATTGTCCATATCTCGAGCAAGTCTGTGTTTCAGGTTCTAGATGTTTACAGAATTTGAAAGTTACTGGCCCACATCCAAGTTTGAAGTCCATGGAACTATTATGGTGTCACAATTTCAAGGGTCTAGAGATTGATGCTCCAAACCTTAAGTCTTTTAAATACATAGGACCTGATATACGTGTGCCTTTTCAGAATGTTCCGCAGTTATCTGAGCTAACAATTGGAAGTCACTATTGTTATTCTTTTATTTTTAATGCTGACAAGCACACAAGCTATTCCTCTAAGCTGAGGAAGCTTAAACTAAAGGTGCCTTATAAGGTTGTAATGCCACTCTGACAAGCACATCTTTTTCCCTTTAATTTCTCTTGAAGTTGCATTTTGCTTTTTTGATATTGACACACGTCTTATAAATTTCTTGGTCCAGGCTATGAGGACAAGTTGGTTCACCTTATATTACCCCGATAATTTCCCTAGACTGAACAATCTAAGGGAGTTGGAATTGGACCTTGTGTTAGTAGCTCGTGAAAGCCTGCACTTCTTCACTTTTTTTACCAAGGCAGCTCCTTTGCTGTCTAGATTCACAGCCCGGGTAAGTATCTCATCTTTACTCCCTCGTCATATCATTTGCCTCTAGACTTTATGGGTTCACTTAGTTAAATGTTGCTGGTCTTAGATTAGACTTGCCTTCCTATTTTGAGATGGTTGTTTTCTGCATTCTCTTCCCTGCCCCCATCAGCAGTATTCATACTCACATTTTTTCTTTTTGGTTTGATTTTTCTATTGAGGCAGATACTTTACACCCAAGTTTTACCTAAGGAGGTAATGTAACCAGTTACTTCCACTTTCGCAGAAGCTTTAAGTTTTCATATTGGAGATTATAACCTGCAGTGTATTTGGTCCTCTGATTGGAGGTCTTTTTTTGTTGTTGCAGGATATCGAAGGTGCGCGTATCTCCGAAAGTGCAGCTCGGGAAGCTACTGATGGTTTTGTTCACAAACGTCTAAAGGTGGTGAAGTTAATCGGTTTTACAGGGTGTAGAAGTGATTATAAGCTTGCGTTGCATTTGCTAGAAATTGGACGAGGCTCTCTTAAGAAGATGATCCTACAGCCTACAAATGACAGGCACGGCATCAAGATTAAGAGTGTGAAAGTAATCGAAAAGCGGAGCAAGCAGCTTGAAGCAAAGTTGCCTCCAGGAGCTAAACTGGTGATGCTATAGTTTCAAATTCTTCTAGACTTACAAAGCGTATCTTTTTCAAGTATTTATTACATTATTGCTGTAAACATTGGATCTCTGTTTATTATTCTACCAGTATGTGATAGTAAAATTGTCCCTTATCTATGAGGGTAGTTTCATTTTTGTCCTTCAAATATGCATGTGAGCATCTTTAATCCTTTAAGTTTACTAAAGTTGAGCATTTTTGGTCTAATTGACATAATGGAGGTAAAAACTAACGGTGCTATAGCTGATATAAGATCAAAACTCAGCACTAAAAATCTAAACCCATCCCTATTCCTCCAAAGCCAAATTGAGGTAACAAGAATAACTGAAAACGACAAGGAAAATAATTATGTTGGTAGAAGACGTGGATATGAAGAATAGCAGATCTGGAAATGATAAATTGAAGGTTGCAAAAGTTTGTGGTTTCAAAATTATAAAACTCAGATGATGATAAAAAGATTCAATTTCTGTGGCTTTTTAAAAGATTAACTTCTTTGGTTTTTTTTTCTGGTTCTACTTTAATAGTGAATCTTGATTCCATACTCAACTGGAACACCATGAGAATTCGATAAAGCAAGAGAATGACGAGCTTCAAGCACAAAAATATATACTCTATTATATGAGTAGCAAGTAGGCATCATTAGCTTTTAGGTCCATTACGATGCTCTACTTTAGCAAACTTAAGGGATTAAAGATGCTCACATGTATATTTGAAGGATAAAAATGAATTCACCTCATAGATAAGGGATAATTTTAGGTAAAAACTCATAAAATGGGATAGCGGGATATATATTTATGAGAGAATCACATAAATATAACCCATGCGCAAACATTGCAACATAATGCCTATATATAACTTTGCAAAGCTGTAGCTCTAAATAATAGGCCAAGATTTAATATCCAATTCCAAATAGGTTCTTGAAATCGCTGTCACTTAAGCTTCTAACTCCATCTTCAAATTAGTTATTGTGACTCATATATTAATGAACAAACCAAATACATTTGGGTGGTAAAAATTAGATTTTTATGATAATTTACCATTATTGAACAAGCTTAAATAAGTGTGTTCAAATTTCGAATATGATTAGTGAGAAATATGGAGTTGGTGTTGTTTATACTTGATAGAAATAGTCTAAAGGGGTTGTTTACAAAATTTGAAGTCATTTAATGGAGATTTAGATTGGTTTTGAACTAGAATTGCAAGTGAAAATATAAAAAAAAGTTAGTCTACAGACACTTATACACTTTTATACAATGTTATATACGTTTATACTAGACAAGTACATTATGTATTAGGTGTATAAAAGTGTATAATCATGTATAAAAGATCTTTAAACAACTATTCTACAATATTATACAACTATTAAACAAAAACTTACTTTGTTTTTTTCCTTGCACATCTTCTAAAAGTTAAGTCAAATCTTGCTCAAATATATTCCAAATTATGTCAAATTTAAATTTTAAACCCCTTTTAATATTTTCAATCAATTGAAGCAACACCCAATTCAAACAACCAACGAACTCGAAAAACCCAAGTTTCGATTCAATGGTGGAATTGAATACCAATCGACCGCAAAAATTGGCCAAATTAAAACTCAAATTATAATCTGCAAAGGATGAAGGTGGATGTGGGGCAGAGAAGCACCAACACAACAGAAGAATATCTTCTGATGGATCTTCCCATCTATCTAAGGCTTGTGGACTGTGGAGTAATATGTGATGCGTTCAAGCCATCAACAAGTTCGTCTGTTCTCCTGCAACATAGTGTTTAATGAAAGACTTTTCAACTCTGAACTTCATTTATATAGGCAGTAACCAACAATTATCATTATGAATGTTTACCCTTAAAATCAGATAACAATTAAATTTATATGTGGTTTTAAGGATAAGTGATTTCACATAGTAAAAATTGATAAATACAGTAATTAATGTTAATAATTGTTTGAAAAATAAAGCAAACTAGTATAAAGGGCAACTTGACCCTCGAGCTGGATCTCCCTCGAACCGACTGAGAATATAGTTAAGAAAAATGAACTGAACTGAAGAAGTAGAGAGTTTAAGAGGGAAAAGAATATTGTATTGCTTTGTTATGCAAAAAAATAGATTATTACATATGATTAGAACCCCCTTTATATAGTAGATGAATTTTACTTATGGTACAATTCTAAATACATAAGAAAATATCATGATTGGCTAAATACCGTTCTTCATTTGATTTGTGCCGAGATTTTTGCCACGATCCTCGACCGGTCACAGATATCTCGGCTTTCCATTAGTTGGCTATCTTCACACTTACTCGATGTCTATCCCATTTGGTCTCGATCCTTACCGGTCTCGATCTCCATCGGTACTTCGAATCTCGAGCTTGGTACCATACCTTCATATCCCAGTTTGATATAACACGGGGCCGATCCTCGATCCACTATTCTGGTCTCGGTTAATCAACAAAATCGGGTGAGCCCAATTTTGACCGTATACAGATAGTCCCCTCATTTTTTCGAGGGTAATGACAAGAAACGAATTGAGTCTCTGATGTTTACCCCGATTTGTCATGATGTTAACACCACTACCAGCTTTGAACCGTCACCGTGAAACCCATAAATAGGTCCTTTTTCTATTCTTTCAAACTTTACTTTCGATTCCTTCTACTCTAATCTTCAAAGTTCTTTGCATTCTTCAAACTTCATATCCCCAAATCTTTGGGTTCTATTGTTAGCTCCTTCTAAAACACCAAATATCACAATCTCACTTCTTCTTTGCCCTTAAAAATTAAAATGGCTAAGACGTCTAAAATCATTCCACAGAAAGAAATTGCCTCCTCATCTCGGTCGGCTAGCGAAAAAACAATGGAGGAGTCGCGCCTTGAGGAGTTCGTTCCCGGGGGATGTGTTATTAGCTATGACTTCAAGGTCGAGAAGACATCATCGTTCCCCGGTCGATGCGAACCGGTATCGAGATACGTGTGCTCGATATAAGAGAACTTCCTTGAACAAGTGAAGAAGGACTGCGACTAGGGAAACAAAGAGGCCGTGATACCGGCCTAGAAGAAGTGATCACGACCCACGTGGAAGGGTTTTTGAGTGTTTACACTTTCCCTTTCACGTTGGGTCCCCTCAATCCGGTCATCATCGACTTCTGCAAGAAGTATCGAGTGACCTTGGTCAAATTCACCCCTCATTTTGGAAGATTGTGATACTCCTCCGTTTCTTTGTGAGCAAAGTCGATTGGCTTCCCTTCACCCTCGACTATCTGATCAGATTGTACCACCCTCGAATTTACCGAGGCAGGTTAATAAAACTCCGCCGGGCCACCAAGGCACTTATCTCGAGCATAGACAAAGAAATAGACTGAGGTTGGATGGGCCGGTTCGTCCGAGTGAAGACCAGAACCTGATTCCGGCTGAGAGCATGTCGTTTCTTGAGAGATGGAACATGAAACATAAGTATGACTTCCACTTTTAATTTTTATTCGTTGTTTTCACTTCATCATCTCCTCTTATCAATGTTCTTTTTTGATGTAGCTGCTGCCTGGATGTCGGGTGCGGTTTTTAACCTCAAGAGCTGGGTTAGGAGCCTGGTCTCGACATCAACACATGCTGAATCCGCAGGCGCAATTTATCAAAGGGCCAATGAGAGGATAAAAATCATGGTAAGCCCCGTTCCTGTATTTGATGGTTTGGTCATTATTAAAATGCTTTCCGGGTGGGGTCGTTTTCTTAATTATCATTTAAATAATTTTTCATAATATTCTTTCTGTAGCGGAATTAATCTGAGAATTTCTTTTAGGCTTTCTAATATATATTCTATTTTCTTAATTATCATTTAAGTGATTTTTCATAATATTCTTTCTATAGCGGAATTAATCTGAGTATTTCTTTTAGGCTTTCTAA
>ML334826.1:0-13213 GCA_005239505.1 Nicotiana paniculata
GATAAACCAACTAAATCTTTTCAAGAGAGGGGTTGACTTCAGTGGCAGAAGGAGCGGGAGAAAATGGGATGAAGAGGCATGAGCGGCTGGAATCTCACCATCAGGTGAAGAGAGGTTATGACCTTTTTGAGCCTTCTCCATGGCTTCCTTAGTTTTTGCTATTTCAGCACTAAGGTCAAAACCCGCTTGATTCATTTCCATCAATGTGTCAAGGCGAGAATTCATATACGCCCAGCTCACATCGACAGCAGCCACATCTTCCAAATCTTCATAATCCTTTGCCCATACTTGAAGCTCAGCTCTAAATCCGTCCTTCTCCGCTTCCGTAACTTCATGGGCGACCCTTAATGGAACAATTGACTCCTCTAAAGTTTGAGCTTTGTCTAAAGCCCTACGAAGGTCTTCTTGAGTACGAGTGAGTGATTGCACATGCTCGCCTGAGTATTCCTCCTTCTGCCCCAACAAGTTCTTTAAGTCTCTAATATCCTCTGAGGCACGGGACAGCTGCTCCGCGAACGAAGACTCTAGAACACTCTTATCTTTATCAGTCTGACTGCAAGAAGCCCTCTCTACTGCCAATTCTGCTGCCATAAGTCTCATCTGCCGCTTCAAGGTACTCTTTTCCTCTTCTAAAGCATCCATGTCAATCCTTAGGCTATCATATTATGCTCTCCAATTATCAACATCGGCCTGCAACTCTCTTGTCTCTTGGTCCGTGTTTGAAATCCTCTTCATAAGCTCCATGCCTATAAGGTTAATCTACAAGGAATAAACCAGTCAGATATGGTAAATTTCATATACGAGAGTGAAAGAGGATAACTTGCATCATACCTTCAAAGAAGTATGCACAGCATGTAAGAGCACCATGGATGGCTAGCTTTGCTTTCTCAGAGGAACCTATCAAATGCTTGAGCCACACTTCGGGCTCACCGGTTTTCTTGAAAATATTCCCCTCAGCTGGACCTCTATTACCACCTGTCGCATCTCCCTGCTGGAAGACCCGACTTCCCTAACGGAAGGCATGGAAGCAAGTAGAGATGGAACAGTAACATGCACAGAAGGTTGAGGAGATGGAGATGCCATGGTCAAAGCAGCAGGCACAGAGAGTTGAAGAGTTGAAGAAGTTACGGGCAAAGCAACAGCAGAAGTTGAAATAGCCAAAGGAACAGATGAAACAACTTCTCTCAAAGAAGCAGGAAAGGCATCAGCAAAAGGGACGTCGTCAGGAGCAAGATCAACACCCTCATGAATAGGGGAATATGAAACATCATCAAGGATAGGGGGCTCAATCACAAACACGGAAGGCAAGGTTAAGGCTGTAAGCTTATCATCTAAAACCATTTGCCTTCTCCGTGGCTTATGCACTAAAGCACCCTCTTCTTCTTCTCCTACGGAACGAGACTCACTAATCTTCCTCTTCGAGGAAGATGAACCAACAATAATTTCCTGGGCCTGAGCCAGGGACATCTTCGGGATAGATGAAGCAGACACCCCACGAGAAGAGAACGGTATTAAAAGGGAAAAAAGTTAAACGACAAAAAAAAAAAGACTCGAGTAAGGAAAGAAGCAAGAACAAGAGATTCACTTACCGTAGATCTTTACTTGCCAACCATACCTCCCAGCGAGGTACTTCCAAGATCTTTATTCTGAAGGATCAACAGACAACAATTTTTCTACCCAATCACGAATATCGGAGACATTCTCAACAGTATTCATGATTGCTGAGAGAAGAAAAAACTGATACGGTGTTAATAAAACATCTCAAGGCAAAACAAGAAAAAGTAAATGTAAGCTAAAAGCATACTCACGTGCGCGATTCCACTTCTCAGGGAAGGGAAGATTTTCTTCACCCACTAAACCAACAGTGGGTAAAGCAACATACCGTAGGTACCAACCCCTATCCTTATCATTTCCAGGGGTTACCAGAACTCTTTTGCTTCTATCAGTCAGAGTAAAAATCCCTTCACGAAATAAGGTAGGAGAGTAGAGGTGAATAAGGTGGTTGAAGGCAAAAGGAACCAAGGCTAAAGAAGCCAAACTCCTAAGACATGCGACAACTCGCCACACAAGCGGGCCAATTTGTCCTAAGCAGATATTGAAAAAATGGCAAAATTCAATTATAACTGGGTCAATGGGGGGGTCTAAACCCTAAAGTGAAAGAATACGTATAAACAAAAGAATATCCCGTCTTGTAAGACGTTATTCTTTGATTACTATTCGGAATATAGACAGGAAAGCCATACCTCCAAGCACTCCCTACGAACAAGGGAAATTTGACCCTCAGTTATAAGGGTTGGATATCTTTCGACACTATCAAGAGAAGAAGATTGATCTACAAGAAATTGACTATCCATAGCTAAAACAAACTCAACAGGGACAATTTCATAGACTCCAGGTTCACGAAGGCGTTCGCCTCTACCTCTAGACAAAGACCGAGAAATCCTAAATCTCGGAGAAACTGGAGATCTAGTGGAAGGAGGAGGAACTATCTGAGAAGAAGAGGAGCCCCTCGAAGGAGTGGATCCTAGACTTCTATGTCTACCACCCCCTCCGANTACAAACGACGTCTATGGTGCAGAGAAGGATACAATGATTCAATTAAAAGCGACGGCAAAATATTCTCGCCATAAATGAATATCCACTTACCAAATATTAATCGTTAAATATATAGTAAGTGGGGGGACTATCTGTATTGGTAAAAAAGAGTTTCACACGTAAGCCAGCTTTTGACAACTCAGCCAGTCACGTGGACACAGGAAAACNGTAAACCCACGAACTTATCAGCCACGGGAAACTCAATATGATCAAAATGGGAGAGAGGCACGGTCAGAATGAATCTAGACAAAGCTACGGGAAGATTCAAGGACCCACAATTGATTACTCGTACGTTATATAACCGAACCTCAATTACCGTTATCCTTTGTAACGCCTCATTAATATCATAATTAGTCATTAATAAGTAACCATAGCAAGAGTCGTACGTTATAAGAATCTCCTATATAAGGGAGGGAAATACAGCTTGTAAAGGCATCTGATTCTCGACTATAATTAACTTCTATTTCTTATATTTCTGCAATACTTTCTATTATTCATTTTTCTTCATTACCTTGATTATCAATAACCCGTATTCATCTTAAAAATAAGCTTTAGTCAAAGGGTCTAATTCTTTGGTTAAACAGAAGTGTTATCAAATCACTTCAACTCCAACAAAATCATTTCAAAACAAAACCATAACAACATCAGATCTTCTCCACCCTTTTCTTGCGTTCTATATATCATTAAAGGATATTAAAAGTACCATTTTTTTCATGAATAAGAAGAGCAACACTTTCAGCAATTTATATTTGGTCATTGTTTTATAATAAGCTTCTCAGCAATTTGCTTTAAGTTTGTTCTGACGATAAACAAGTTATGTTCCAACACTTTATTCCCTATATTTTAAGAGGACACACACGGATTTTTCCCTAATACAGGTATGTTAAGGCTATCCCTTTTTTCTTTTGGCATGGTCCAAATTATACTGAAGAAATGAGCAAATACACAGTTTCTATAAATTACTCTATTCATAGAAATAGTAGGGGTGTCTATATTCTTGATTCTCCATGAGAATTATTATTATTTTTTGTTCATGGGTCTCAGAATAATACGCAGTTGGAAAAGTTTATTCGGAAGGAATATTGATATTATTACGTACTTTTCATGCATTTCATACATGTGCATTGACCCATGACCAGATGGCGTTATATACGCGTATATTTGTAAATATATGTATATGGGATATGGGAAAAGGTTACGGCGTTATATACGCACCACCACCTGATCAGCTAGTATATGATGATGATGTTGCCCACAGTGGCTAAAATATGATTCAAACGGTGTTATATACGCATATATATATATGATTCAAACGGCGTTATATACGCGTATATATGTAAATATATGTATATGGTATATGGGAAAGGTTATGGCGTTATATACGCACCACCACCTGATCAGTTGGTATACGATGATGATTTTGCCCAAGATGGTCGATATGATATGATGGGATGCCCTCAGAGGCTGATGATGTTATGAAACATGTACCTATGCACGACATGACATTCATACGCATATGCATGACGCTAAAAGTAACTTATGATTTACAAAGTTATTCAGACTTACAGGTTGAGTCATGTACTTTATATGCCATCCATGTCTCTTATGTATTTATTTATGTGCCTTACATACTTGGTACATTATTCGTATTGACGTCCTTTTGCCTGGGGACGCTGCGTTTCATGCCTGCAGGTCCCAATAGACAGGTCGAGAGCCCTCCAAGTAGGCTATCAGCTCAGCGGAAGATGTTGGTGCACTCCATTTGCCTCGGAGTTGCTTGTTTGGTTAGTATGATTTAGACGTGTATTGATTGGTATAGCGGTACTCTGTCCCAACCTTTATGACGTTTATGTACTCATAGAGGCTTGTAGACATATGTCATGTACGTGAAAGATTGTACGACCTTGTCAGCCTATGTTTTGAGTTTATAAACGATTATGTTGGCCTATTAGGCTCGTATGTCACATGTATATGATGATGTAATAAGAAAGATACGTTACGTTGGTGCTCGATTGAGTAAGGTACCGGGCGCCCATCGCGGCCCATCGGTTTGGGTCGTGAAAAGTAAATATCATAAGTGCATGGCGAGACAACTCTGAAAATCTGGCCTCATAATCTGTCACTGATATCTGCACCTTCTCTAGCCGCTCAAACTGGTACCGCAGCTCTTCCCTCTCAGAGGGTGGGATATATCTATCCAGAAACATCTGCGTGAACTGCTCCCAAGTGATAGGAGGAGAATCTGCTGGCCTGCTGAGAATATAGGACTGCCCCCACCTACGAGCTCTCCCCTCCAACTGGAAGGTAGTGAAATCCACTCCATGGAACTCTAGTATCCTCATGTTGTGCAGTCTGTCCCTGCACCTATCCACAAAATCCTGGGCGTCCTCGCCTCGCTCACCCCCAAAGACTAGAAGGTGCAATCGGCTCCATCTATCTAATAACTTCTGCGGATCGCCGTCCGCAGCTGGTCTAGGCTCAGGTGCTGCTGTAACAGATATGGTAGTCATGTAAAGACAGCGAAGCAACAAATATATATGTAAGGTACTGAAACCCAATAAAGGTACTGGGAATAAATAAAACAATTACCACTTCACTTTCCCCCAAATATCTGTCAAATCAATGTCCATGAATTTAGTAACAATTAAATCATACGCATGCAGGGTAAGGAAAACCGGTCGGAGTCATAAGATAGTCATGTCCGTGCACTGCCGAAGATCGAACGGCCCGTACCAAAAGTGCACCTCTCCACAAAGTACTCACATCTATGCACTGTCGAGGATCAAACGGCTCGTACCAAAAGTTCATCTCTGAATCCTCTCTATGCATTGCCGAGGATCGAACGGCCCGTACCAAAAGTGCACCTCTCCACAAAGTACTCACATCTATGCACTGTCGAGGATCAAACGGCTCGTACCAAAAGTTCATCTCTGAATCCTCTCTATGCATTGCCGAGGATCGAACGGCCCGTACCAAAAGTATATCTCTCAATCCGCCGTGGCGTATGGCTCGTTTCCATAAGAGTGGGGGAAATCACAATCCGCTCGCGGAATGTAAATTGCGAAGCGGTCACATGCACACACATTATTCCTTTTAAAAGAAAATACTTTTCAGTGAATAAGTTCTTGCAAGTTTTTCTCAAATTCCATAACTTCGGGTAAATAAGAAACATGTAACGTTAATTCATTAAGAATACAGTTCATATCAAGTAAAACACAAGGCATGATGTGGGCCTAACTACCCAGACATAATAGTAATAGTCGCTACGTACGGACTCTCGTCACTGTGTACGTACGTAGCCTCCACAAATTATCACATATAGCATTTAAATCACCTAGGGGGACATTTCCCCCTTATAAGGTTAGAAAGGAGACTCACCTTGCGTCAAATTTACTCCTCGGACCGAGAACGCACCCGAAACTCCGAACTCTACACCCGAGGACTCGAATTTAGCCAAATGTTATACAAATACATTAATTTATATTCAAAGCATGGAATTCTCCTATTAGTTAGCCAAATTCACCATTCTTGAAGAAAATCTAAAATCCGACCCCATGCCCGCATGCTCGAATTCCAATAATTCTCGAAGGAAACACTCACCCAAAGCCTAAGGATCATTAATATACGACTTTTACTTGATTTCATAGCAAATTCACGGGTAAATTCTCAAATTATAGAAAGCCCTAGGTTACTACCCAATTCTTGATTTTTCACTAATTTAGTTAGTTAATTAAGCTAGTAATCCATGCATGAAGCTAATATTAGAGTATAATGAACAGTGTTTTCGCACCTGCGGTCTCGCACCTGCGAGTAAAGGCTCACACCTACGAAAATGGATTCGGAAGCCTGGGCCCGCACCTGCGGAGTAGAGACCGCACCTGCGGCTCCGCTCCTGCGGAATTTGTCCGCACCTGCGAGAATTGGCCTGACCACTAGGGGTCGCACCTACGAGGCTGGGACCGTAGGAGCGGTCCCGCACCTGCGACTGGTCAACTCCACCTGCGGTCACACCAGAACAGGTGCACCAGCAGCTCTTTCAGCTGATTTTTGGCCTCGTGTGGTGCCCGGGAGGCACTTGGGCCCACCTGAGCCCCCGTCCAAATATACCAACAAGTCCCAAATCATAATACTGACTCGCTCGAGCCTTCAGAACACCCAAAACAACGCTATAAATCAAAATCACACCTCAAAACCCCAAGAACCAAACTTAGGAACTTTAAGTTTTCTAGACTTCGCTAACAACGCGCCGAACCGACCTATACTACTCGGAATGATACCAAATTTTGCAGGCAAGTCATGAATGACATAACGAAACTATTCCCGATCTCGGAATTCCGTTCGGACCTCGATAACACCAAAACACATCCCAAACCATAATAGGAATTTAAGGAACTTCTTATTTCATTATTGGGCGCCGAAACACTCCCGGGTCATCAGAAACCCATTCTGAACATATGCCCAGGTCCGAAATCATCACACGAAGCTACCGGAACCGACGAAACTCGATTCTGAGGGCATTTACCCAAAATGTTGACCGAAGTCAAACTTGGCCTTAAAGGCCAACCTTAAGGAACCAAATGTTCCTATAGCACTCTAAACACCTCCAAATCCCGTACCACCAGTCCCCGCAAGTCATAAATCATAAAAATCTGCTATGGGAAGTTTCATTTAGGGGAACAGGGTCCGATAATCGCAAAACAACCGGTCGGGTCGTTACAACAGTCATGTATGTTCTTTGTTGTCGCTTAGATTTTCCCTTTTAAACACCTTAGGAGAGTCTACAACTGCCTAAAATTAGAGGTCCTAACTATCTCTGGGACCCTAAGGAAGGGACGGGTAAAGTACGCTTAGAGTTCATTAATTAAAATCGCTTATATAACCGCTAAGGGAGGGGTAATTGGGTAGTAAAATAACATGATGACCTGTGCGCTAATGCCACGTGTAACCCCTCTAGTTGAGGAAGGATTATCGGGCATTGTACAGATGTGATCCTATAGGCTAACAAACTTGGGACTTCCCCATCTTTATACATATGTGTGCTTGGACTGCTTACCTTTTAAACTCATTTTATTTTACTTACATATGTGTGCTTAGACTGCTTATCTATTAAATGACTAATTTACTAAGTGACTTTCGTCGGGACCCACCATTGTAGACCTCGAGGGGTGTCTAACACCTTCCTCTCAAGGTAATTTCAAGCCCTTACCCAATCTCTGGTAACGTAGACTGGTTTCATGAGTTACTCGCATTAGGTGCCCTAACGCACCATAAATCCGTTAGGTAGCGACTCTTCACTTTCCATACCCCTCTCCCAAAAGGAAGGGAGTTGTCCCAAATGAATGTCGAAACCCGGTCCCGTGAGGAAAAGGGGGGCGTGACAACCACACTTTTAATTGTTATATTGATTAGACTACTTTTGCAATTGCATGCGATTACTCATTTGGAACGTTGTCTTTCTCATTTGGTAAAATTATTAATTTTTGTTTAGTCAACTAGACGTTTTCACAGAGAAGATAAACTTAATTTTTAAATAATAGAGCAACAAAAAGAAATATCGGTAAATATTTACAAGATTTTCATATTTACCCATACTATTTTAAAGAAATTTAAAATTAAAATTAAAATATTTTCATCTATCCACACTATTTGAAGGCGAATTCAAACTAGGAAATTTCATATTCAAAACTAATTTTAAAAAGTATAGTTTATTAATCTCAAAAGTTAATTTAAGTGATGAGATTTGTTTATACTGTACTAGGGGGCTATCTCTATATGCTTAATTGATGTGAAAATTTAATCTACATGGTTTGATTCAACTATCAATAACTTATCTTAAACATTATTTGTCATAATTTTTATATTGTTTCCTTATGAAAATTAACATATGATAAATCTATAGAAAAACAAAAATATTTCTCTTATCTCCTTAATTAAGAAAAAATTAAAATCCCTATAATAATTTTTATAGACTTTTATCAAATGTTTAATATTTTATCACCAATTAACATCATTTTAAACGAGTTGTAATAAAATATAATTGAACTACTATATTGAATTACTACAATTTATATCATGTTAATAATTGTTTAGTATCTTTGGTTCTCTTTGTTTGAAGTAAATTGCCTCTTTCAGGATGCAAGTCCCCTTGGAAGTTTTCTTTATTTACTGTACTAAAAATTTCTTTTGATTTTGTTGTATACAAGACATGAAGTAAAATTATAGTAATTTTTTTCCATCTTTTATCGTATTTCAATGAATGATGTTGTCCGTGTTAACTTTCATCAAGTAGCTGATTGTTCCAACTGTTGGAACTCTTGCGGAACTAATTTGGATGTATTTAATAATAATTTACATATAGATTGGTAAGCTTCTTATTCTAGAAAATCTGTTAGTATAGATGACACTTGTAGTTTTAATTTATTCTCTTGTAAAATATTCAAATAGATTGAGAAAATAATATCATTGAAATCAAATTTTCAATTTGATGTTTATGTTTGATATGGATGTTAAAAATGAGTATTATAGCACGTAGTTTTTTATGTTAATTGGAGAAACTTAAAGAAATTATAATTTATAGTTTAATTTTAAGTAGATTATTAAAATAAACTAATTATAAATTGTGATCCCCAATATCATTCTCTATCCGCGATTAAATAAATATAACAAGGATCAATTTTATTTATCAACAAATTAATTGAGTCTTGACAAACAATAATTTTAAGACAACAATGTTGGGCCTGTATACGGGTCTTTCCTCATTTAGTTCAACAACAAAGATATAAAATCACATAAAATAAATATTATTAATAAGCCATAATAAAAACAAACATAATTTAAAATTATGACTAGTAAGTACTATTATTTACACGACTAACCACTAAAAGAAAAATAAGTTATACAATTTATCTAAACTATGGAAAACTAAAAAATAAATATCCAACACTATTTTCACTCATAGTACAATTGAATTGAGAGAAGAAATGACCTTATAGTACCAAGGATATAAACACCAACTCTGTTACGCGGCGCTTTCCTGAGATGTCTTGGAAGGGCGACATATGGCTAAGCAACCGATGTCCGTGCGACTACTATTCGCCAACAAGGATCCCCTCCGTACGCTAGATTAGACTGTCAGTGCCATACGGAAAAACCGATGTCAAGAGAAATTGAGAGAACAAAAAAGAGAGTGAAAATGAAAGAAATCTTGATTGCATTAATAAAATCTATTACAGAAAGGCAACACGGTCGAAGGGGAGAGACACCAGTACAGAGAATTGTTTCCTTGCTTGAAAGTTTGACAACTTGATCTCCCATAATAATGCTTAAAAAAATAAATCAAAGTTAGAGGACATGACATAAATAATCTAGAGAATCATAATTGAAATACATGAAGTAAAACTACTCTATATTTACAACAAAAGGACTTAGATTCCTACAAGGTAAACACAAGTCCGTTGGCGGCAACATTGTCTTTAGCATCAATGTTTGCGCACGTAACGCTGGCCACAGGGCATGGGTCGATTGCACTGACAACGGGCGCGCGTTGGGGCGCAATCTGTCGAGGGGCGTTTTTGGCATCTGCCTGCAGCTGGGCACTGGCGAAGGCTATTGATGGGGCGACATAGGCACATGCACGCTTGTCACTTGGCGCGGCCAAGACCACGGGGCCATCCATGATGCTAGGCGTTGGGACGCTTTCTAGGATGCCATGGGGCGTGTCCAAGGGGTTATGGGGCATGGCTAGAAAGCCGCCCCATAACATTCTCCCCCATATGAGTTGGCGACGTCCTCGACGCTTTACTTGTAAGATAATCATCAATCAGGATCTTGTAGGCTTTAAGGTTTTGTTCCTCTCTTCCAAGTATTCTCCTTTGTATCATAGCCTTGTCATTTCACCAAGAACTCTTGGTGATATTTCCTTGAAGAGTGAATCACTCGATTATCGAGAATAGATTTTGCATGCCTTTTTTCCGGTTGAATTGGGGCCTCGAATACTGGGTATTGTGAGTTGGCTCCGGGAAGGATCCTCCCTATCTTCCCAAAAAAGTTTCAGAAGGCTGACATGGAAGACTGGATGAAACTTCCATCAGGCTGGGTATCCACGCGGTATGAAACTTTTCCAATGTGCTTTTCAATGGACAAGGGTCCAATATATTTTTGCGATAGGCGAGGGTCATGGACCCCTGCAAACAGGTATCGCTTTGAGATTTTCACCATCACTTTGTCTCTCACTTAGTATTCAACAAAGAGACGATTTTGATCAGCATATGTTTTTCATCCTCTTTTGGGATTTTACAAGATAGCTCTGCACTATCTCCAAATTTTTATTCCATTCTTTCGAGAAGCTAGTGGCGCGAGGAGATTTCGACATGTTTGTGGCTATCACAATGCGTGGGAATAGTTGTAGTCATTTTGAGAGTTAGAGCCCCGATACCCTAATAATTGCTTTCCCCATGTTGGTTCCTGCTATTGGGACTTGCCGGAGTGATTGGTTTTAGAATTCGGAGAGTTTTGGGACACTTAGTCCCTAGTTGTGAGTTTAAGCCGTAGAATTTGGACATAGTCAAAACTATATGAAGACAGACCCGGAATGGAGTTCTATCGGCTCCGTTAGCTCCGTTGAGTGATTTTGGATTTAGTAGCGCGTCCGGGATGTGTTTAGGAGGTCTGTAGTAGATTTAGGCTTGAATTGGCGAAAGTTGGATTTTCGGCCATTTCGGCCGATAGTGGAAATTTTAATATCGAGCTCAGAATGGAATTCCGGAAGTGGCTGTAGGTTCGTAGTGTCATTGGTGACCTGTGTGTCAAATTTGAGGTCATTCGGACGAGGTTTGATGTGTTTCGACATTGTTTGTAGAATTTGGGAAAATGTTAAGTTCTTAGGCTTGAATTCATGTTTAGTTCATGTTTTTGGTGTTATTCAATGTGGTTTGAAGGCTTGACTAAGTTTGAATGATGTTATAGGACTGGTTGATAGGTTTGGTTGAGGTCCGGGGGACCTCGGGTGTGTTTCGGATGCTAAACGGGAAGAATTTTGGACTTAGGCAGTTGCTGGTGTGCTGAAACTGTTATTTTCGCACCTGCGGATGTTGGACCACAGATCTGGCGCCGCAGAAGCAGCTTGGTAACCGCAGAAGCGGATAAGGGCCAAGGCTTCAGGGGCTGCAGGTGTGGCTGGGAAACCGTAGATGCGACCCAGTGACCCCAGATGCGGCATTAGCCCGTTAAGTGACTTTTGCACCTACAATGGCCTTTCTGCAGGTGTGGGCCCGCAGATGCGTCCCAAGAGTCGTAGATGCGGAAACGCTGGGCAAAAATAGAGAATTCGAGGGTTTGAAATTTCATAACACAAAAATTGACTTGGAGCTCGGTTGGAGACGATTTCTCAAGGGTTTTTGAAGGAAAATCATTGGGTAGCGAATTTTAACTCTATTTTTATCATAATACAATAATCTATTGTTGTTTTCCTCTTCTAATTAAGGAATTTGAGGGTAAAAGTTTGGAAATGGGGGGAAAATTTCCCCAATTGAAAATCCGATATTTGAGCGAGATTTTAACGTCGGATTTTGATGATTTTTGTTCGAGTGTTCTCGTGAGTGAACGGGTGCTCATAATTTGTAAATTTTACCCGATTCTGAGGCGTGGACCCAGAGGGCTTTTTGGGGCGATTTTCTTAATTTCGCGTTTTAGCTTCAAATTAATTAGTTAAATTAGTTATTTAAAGTTATATTTACATTATTCAATTGATTTGAATAGATTTGGGTCATTTGGAGTCGGGTACTCGTGGCAAGAACGTGGTTTCAAGTTGATTTGAGCGGTTGAGGTAAGTGGCTTGCCTAAGTTTGTGTTGGGGACTTCCCCTTAGGACGTTTGATAGTATTTGATATGTGGGCGTTGTGTACGTGAGGTGACGAGTACGTACAGAGGCTGTTATTGCAAAAATCCCATTTTTTTTCTTCTTAAATCATAAATTGTCTTTCTCCTATTAAATTGCATTAATATGTTAAATTTTTTAGTTTAGATTAGAAAAGCATGCTTATGTCTAATTGTCTAGTTGATATTTTGCGCACCATGTTTAGTTAGGTTACTGCTTTTCCTTATCTGTGATTAGATGAACTGTCTAAATTCTATGTCATACCTATCATTTTATTTTGCATCACATATTTAAATTGGGACTACGGACGTTGATGCGAGGCTAGACTTCATGGTTTAACATGTTATATGCCCTACATTTTATGTGCGTTAATGATAAAAATACACTTTGTATGTGCATAATGGAGTCTATTTCATGTGTAGGTGAATTGGAGATGGAAACCGAGCTAAATGGATGCAAATTCATCAAAAATACACTCAAGAGACGAGGAGGAGTGCACCGGGCTATAGCCGGGCGCCAGAGCCCAAACGCCTGACCCTGCCTGGCGTTAACCAGGCGTTAGAGCTGAAACGCCTGACCCTGCCTGGCGTTAGCCAGGCGTTAGAGCTGAAACGCCTGACCCTGCCTGGCGTTAGCCAGGCCCCAGGGCCCAAACGCCAGGCCCCTGTTCCGGCTAAATTTGAGTTTTTGAAGACTTTAAGTGTCTCCCGGTTGGAATAGAAGTCTCCTACACGTTTAGGGTTT
>ML334828.1:0-20148 GCA_005239505.1 Nicotiana paniculata
CATAAATGTGCATGAACTACAAATACTTGAATAAAAATGAAGAAAACTGATAATCATTGCTCCTTCAATGATTCCGTGTGTGTATTTTGCTCCCAAAAGTCGTCCCCTCCCTCATGATATGTTTTTGGGTCTATTTATGCGGTTGGGATAAACCCTACCCGTCAAAAAGACTCGTATCCTGGCTTGGAAACTCTTTAAAAACCATAAAAACTCGGACCTCACCGAAGTAGGCACCCAGGCGTTATGGGTCTAACGCCTGGGTAACGCCAGGCCACCCAGGCGTTTTGGCTCTAACGTCTGGGTAACTCCAGGCCACCCCAGGCGTTTTGGCTATAACGCCTGGGTAACGCCAGGCTTGTCCCAGATCACTCCTTTTCGACTCTTGCACGTATTTTCCGACGTTTATGCTCTCATTTAGCTCGGCTTCCATTTTCAACTCACCTGCACATTAAATAAACTCCATTAGGCACACATGACGTGTATTTTTATCATTAAAACACCTAAAATGCATGGTATATAATGCTAAAAATCATGAATTATAGCCACGCATCATGTAGCATGAGTACAACCAACCCAGCAAGTAATAGAAATAAATAAGGAACTGAGAAGCACTGATGAATTATACAATACGGTTCATTTTTCAACAACGAAAGTAAAGATGAATCAATTCCGGCAATATGAGTCAAATCAATTGCATATTTACTAAGTTCAAGTAAAACAGTTATAATGTTTTCCGGAAGTTCAAAACAGTAGCATGAATCAGCTAAATGCAACAACAAAGAAGAAAGATGATGTTGATACCCAATTTTTCCCTTATATTTTTAAATATACATTTATACTTTCAAAATAGTACATATGCATCATCATTTGATTTATAAACACATACAAGCATTTTTCATAATTTTCAATAATTTTAAAGGTTTTAAATCAATTTATTCCTACATTTTACTATATAAATAACCATTAATTGCATCCCAAATTATTTTACGATGATTTTATCATCTAACTTCATCACTTATATCCATACTAGGTTTTAAATATTTTTAGGAAATTTATTATAATTACATTTGCATTTTAAAGGCTAAAATTGCATATTTTACAATAATAGCTCATATATACTTATAATTACTTTATTTATGCAGAAAATAACCTTTTATATTTTTATAGTGTTAAATGATTGTCATTAATTTTTTTATGCACAAATAATTTTTTTATTTTTTATTTATCATTTTTACGAATTATTTATTAATTAAAAGTGGGTATAACTAATAGCCTATTTTTCTAAACTTATTTCGGACCAACCCCAGCCCAATACCTAAACACCTAGCCCAAATACCTAACCCAATATCCCCAGGCCAAACCAGTAACCCCTTTAACCCAAAAAAATTGGTCGGTAACCATTTTATCCAACCCGCCCCATTCACCTATAATCCCAGCCGTTGATCTCTTAAGATCAACGACTCCCATTCACCCCCTCTCTTTTATCATCTAAACCCACCCAAACCCTAGCCATTTTCACCTACCCGCCGCCCCTAAATCCTCTCTACTCTCCCTCCCATTCCCCCCCCCCCTCGAAGAACCCTAACCCTAGCTGTCACACCCCAAATCCCCTCTCCTAATCCCTCTTCTAATGGGATTCCCTTATCATATCTGTATATTTTCGCCACTAGTTTAGTCTCAAAGGTATTACTTAGTACTTGCCTAAACATGGCAAGTACTACTACTCTGATTCTGTCCGATTGACTCCCATTTCTCGAATCTGGACGATATTCCGTCTACACACATTTATTCTACCGTGTGAGCCCGATTCTGTCTATATTTTTGATGATTCTGATTTACCCTAAAGCTAGGGTTTACATATTTTCTTCAAATCGAACCAAAATTGGTTCGAGTCTTTGATTTTGGGTGTTTTCTTGTCTATGTTCGTCCTATTATGTGTGAGTTTGACTTTCCTTGTTCAGATTCTGCCGATTTCTTTTCACTTACCTTAAGAGTTAGAATTTTCAGATCTTATTTTCTTAATCATTTAGACTCATTGATTTTGGTGCTATCTGTGTCTCTATTCATCTTTGTGAATATTCTGTCAGTATTTTGTTTTCCTAAAATTAGGGTTTGCTTATTTCCTTTTCCCTAAATCTGATTTTATTTGATTCTGCATGATGATACTTCTTTATTTGTGTTTGATTTACACTTTTTCTTATGTATTTGCTCGATCTTTGTCACTATATAAACCCCTTCCCTTTCCCCTTTAGGGCAGACCTAGAATCACTATAATCTCACTAAAAACATAAGGCTTTTGCTCTGTGGTTGTTTTCCTATCTTGTTCTATCTCTGGTTCTTGGCTGGCTGAAAGTGAAGGCCAGAAATTCTAGGGTTCTCACCATTGTGGTATTATTCTCGCTTTTCTCACTTAACTGGTGAGTTTCTGTACCTTTGCCATTTCATTCTTATGTATCTGTGACTTTTCTATGTGGTCCAGTGTGGTTAGGTTTATTTTTTAAGCATGATTCTGTCAACTTACATTTGTCTGAGTCTCTTTAGTACTTTAATACTACTAGTTCTGAGATTGTTCATGCTTGGTCTGAATAATATGAATTATCTTAAGTGTTAGCTTAATACCTTCTAAATTTCTTCTTGTATGCAGCTTTGTTAGTTATGAACTTGCCTTGAATATTTTTTAAAAGTAATCTATTATTTTAAAACTAGAATACCTATAGGTGATATTGATAAGTCCACCTATTCTGAATCTTTGCAATGTTTACCTTGATGTGTTCGAATCAGTGCTAAGGCCTTTTCTGTCAATTATGTGCCTGATAATGTGTTTTTTAGCATGTCTCTAGTTCATTTGATTCCATACTCTTTCGAGTGATTGCTTGACCCTAGGGTACTCATCAGATTTATGTTTTCCTACCATGTCTAAATGTTGTTTGATGTGAAACATGGCTTGACCTTAATACTAGGATGTACACTTGCCTAATTAGATCTTTCAGGCTTTAACTTGTTGAGTATTATACACTTGAGTCTGACAAATCTTTGTAAATCCTGCCAACTTGTTTTCCTAACTCTTTCAATGTAATTCTGCCTACGTATTTAAGCCTTGCTGTCCTTTTTGATCAACTACAATGTGTTTTGAACTCTGCTATATTTGCTTCCTAAAATCAAGTATGTCTTTTCAAAATCTGTCCCTTAGCCATTGCCTACTCTTTTATGTGTTATCTATGCTATCCTGATTCCCCACCCTTAGCCAGCTGAAGACCAAGGCCATTTAGGTTCTGCCCTTGACCGCCCCAGTGTGAGCACTGCTCGGGGTCCACGTGAGACCCATGGGAACTCTAACACACTAGAGAGTTGGGTTCTGTGTGCTTTTCTTTGGAATATGGGTGAATCATTCACCACTGGTTATTGTGTATCCATGACCATGAGCTTTAGAGTTGTTATGGGTTGAAGGTCTGGCCTGTCCAGGTGTATTTGGGCATGTTGTAGGCTCTATATAGTTTTACTTATCTTTGTAATTCATTCATTAACTGTGTTCTGTAATAATTTTGTAATAACAATTCTAGGGTATTTAGTTAAAATGGGAAAGGGTCCTTGCTTTACATTAGTGATAAGTTGGGTAGAAATCCTGCCTATAGGTTTTGTACTGTATTGTCAAAGTTGTATGTTAGAAATCCTGCATATAGGACTCGTATTGTGCTGTTGAAATTATATGCTAGAAATCCAGCCTATAGGATTAATAATGTGATATGTTAGAAATTATGCTTTTAGGTGTAGTAATATATCCAGTAATTATGTGTTAGAAACCATGCCCATATGTTGAAAGAGATGAGAGGTGATGGGCCTTAGGACAACAAAAAAGTATAGGTCATATGGTCACGTCCTCATTTCGAGAAATAAGTTTGCAACTCTAATGTGATTAACAGAAGAAAAAGTTAGACCAAGAGTAATAGAAATCAATATGGACTGGTGAACAAGATAAGCTAAACATGAATTAGGAACTGAGTGATTTGATAATATTCAGCATCATGAGAATTTGAGATTGCGTTCCGGAAAGTAATAGAATGGACAACAGAAGAAGATCCATGATGAATTTAGAGAATGGTCATTTAAGAAAACTCTTCCGTAGAGCAAGAAATGTGAGCAAAGTTAATCTTAAAGGACTATATGTGCCAGCTACACTAAGTGCCATCATTGCGAGTAAGGAATTTTGTTATCCTTGGTACAGAAGGATTACCACAGGGCGAGTAAGGGTCATTGATGATGCGAAGGGATGCCAAAGATGGAGAGGAATAACATCTATAGGCAGGTCGTCGTAGCTCCAAGTATTAGTACCCCCCTAAAGGAGGGAGTATGTAATGATAAAGGAACAATGCGACAAAAATGAGAAAGGGATGAGATTGCACTTATCAAAATGTTATAGATATGCTATGATTCCAGAATGTTATGTAAGCACGATGTCAGAAAAAGGAAGTAAGGATTCCTGCCCGGGATGTTATTGATAGATAAGGAGCCAGTACATGAGGTAAGTTAAGACATGGAAAAAACCCAAGAAATATTACACGGAGTATGGATATGAGAATGGGACGACAATTAATTGGTAGTTGATTCAGGAGAAGCCTAGAGCTAGACAAGAGGATACAGACAAATCAGCAGATCGTACGAGATAAACATAGTGAATTCAATCTCGTAGTTAACAATGGGTAGTTAAAGGTACCATATGAGTGTTACGGGAATAAAAGAGAGTACCAATGGGAAGTCAGTCAAAATATTAGTACTGAAGCAACCTTATAAGCACAAGGGCATGTAGATAAGTACCTACGAATAATTATAGGCAAGGAAGGACATCAAAAGGTCCGTAATAAGCTCACAACTTTACAAGAGTCAGAGGGTCCTCCCTAAATACTACAATGAAAGACTAGTTGAGAAAGTAAGGAAGAAGACTTCGACCTAAGCTCAGTGATCTGAGGAGGAAATGGTCTTATAACAACTGTCTCACAACATAATTGTATGCACTCCAAAATAAAGTGGCACCTAGAGGGGAGTAAAACCAAAAGTATTATTCGAGACCGTATGAGTTGTATAAAAATTTTGACAAGCGTGGGAACTAAGATAAATTAAGTATGCACGCAACAAGAGGAAAGAAAGACCAGAAAAAATAATAGCTTATGTTGAAAGAAAGCTAAGATGGAACGAAAGAAACTATTCGATCAATGATCCAGAACAGGTTACGTTATGAACGCACTTAAGGGTTTGGAGTTTTATACATGCAGCATATATAGACGTGGAAGATTTAGGTATACGTTAAAAGAAAGAATTGATCTCACGTCTTATACGAGAGATTAAATTGGTAAAGGATTGTATCATGCATATTCTTCAGCGCCCATGAAAGGCTAAACAGAATAACTAATACCATGAACCACAGATCGGAATATAACTTAAGCCGACATAAAGATTGATCAAAGGGAAGAGGAAACTAAGGAGTTACGTCAAACAAGTAAATAAGGAGTCTGATTATTCAACCCAGAAAATTATAGAAATCATGATTGAGAACATTACAGGATCACTCTTAATATCATAGGTACCAAAGGGATAGTATAACAACCATATTCTATAACGACTCTACGATAAGGCCAGTTCAAAAAATACCAGCCTCATAAGCATTCAATATGGAGCTCCTACCGGATTGTATAGGCACCAGAGGTGCAAGTATTATAATAGAGCTTCAATTTATGGACGTGAGTTCTACCTATGTGGAAGGGAGGTCAAGAAAGAGATAAAAGATACGATGCGAGATTATAGTCCATGCTTTGGATAAAAGGCTAGAAGCACTAGGATTCAATATCCAGGAATGATAGCAGCATCGTCAATGGCATAGCTTCCAGCCTATGGTTTCTAAGTACCGAATGCTATAATTAGAGAGTAATAGAAGAGTTAGAGATGATGCAATATCTCGCTTGATATTCCAGAAAAGCATAAGGGAATCGATCGCAAGCTAAAGTATGATAGAACAACAAGGTCTTAGAAAAACAAGAGTAAGGATACAAAGAAGGCAAGTTAGAAGGTGACAGAAGTGGTATGGATAAGTGCTCGGAATTAAGACGTGAAAACAAAGAAGCTGATGGTTCCTCTAAGTTATAGAAAGCTCAATATAGCCTGAATAAACTCAAAGGAGTCTAACGCTAGTAGCGTTAAGAAGAGATGGGATGCTAACCTAGTAGCAGAATGAGGGTGTAACAATGATAAATAAAGGATGACGTTTGGGTCTTCGCTTGAGTAATGAATTGGAAAAAAAATAGGAAGAGGATTTTCACGAATTGTAAGGGACTAAATTACCTGTATAAGGATGCTATAAAATACGGTTATGGAAGTATAGTATCACCCCTAGGTGGATCAATCTAATTACTCCAGATGCCCCCAGTGAGACGCGAGCCCTAGCGGCGGTGTTACATAAAAGATCAAGTTATCAATGGTAGATGATGAATAAACATTAAGGTAAATCAACAATAGATGGATAAAACTTCAACAGTATGGGATGAGATCCGACCATCAGTCTTAAGGATAAACAACGAGAGTAACCTGTAGTTGGTTGCATACCTCAGTAACCATAAATCAAAGTAAGAATTATGATATAGTATGACCTACATAGATGCAGTAAAGTCATACGAATGGATAACCAGGTCTATGAAATAAGATATAGTCATATTCATAAGTTTGACAAAGTATCAAGCGAAGAACTTCAATGTACTTATAGATGCCCAGAGGGACATCTTATTAAGCTCTATATAAGTTTACCAAGTGAGGCCTAGAGGTTGGCTAAAACTGGAGGAATAAGAAGAGAAGAGTCGCATAGGCGCATTTACAAGGTCAGAGTCATACTGGCTGCATGATAGAAGGTAGAAACAGTTCAAATATTAGAATAATTCCGACCACGAGTCATGGTGTGAGAAAGAGGACTAAAAAGGGAATGCCCTGGCTTTGGAATTCATTCACATAATAGTTACCTAGATGGCAGGAGGAGTACTAAAGTATTCAGAAGACATAAATTATGAAAATGATAAGTGCATCAGTCAAAATTTGAGGACAAATGTTCCAAAGGGGGGAATGATGTTACACCCCATGTTTTCGTACGTGAAAGTACGTCATAAGTAAATCTCGGAAATCTCGGAAATGAGATATTACATCCCATATTTTTCGTACATTAAAGTTTCGTTATAAGTTAATCGACATAAGTTGGGGAATGAGATTATTTTAAGACTATAAGTATTTTATGCTATTTCAAATAATTAATGAGTAAATTCGTGAGGGTGAGAGGGTAAGAAAATCGAAGAAAATCGAAAATTGTCATTTTGAGATAAAATGCGATCCGAGCTATAATACCCGGTATTTATGGACTAGTACCCTACAAGGTACCACGTGATCATGATAGTAAGGTGTATAAAGTGTGTTAAAAGTGAATAGTATTTTAAATAATTTGAGATAATTCTTATTATGTGGGTAATTGGTTAATTATTGAATTAGTGGGGGATGAACAAGTTAATTAAAGAAATGAGTGGATAATTTTGAATAAGCCAAACCTCCTCCCAATGTGGGAGCACATTAAGACCCAAATAGGTGACTCTTACCCCTTTTGGAAAGGTGTCACTTTTAAGGAAAATTGTTGGTTTACTCATTTTGCAAGTAGGACCCACCCCTATAATAAGTAACCCTCAAATTCACAAAGAAAGGGAAGGAAAATGGGATTTGCTTAATCAAGAAAAGCCATGGCAGTCATGAATGCGATGATAAGAGCAAGAAAGAAGAGTGAAATTTCAAAAATAGAGATTGATAAATGCCAAGGCATTGGTTACAGCGTCACTTATGGCTAAGGATTAATGACATTAGTAATCTTGAGACTTTTACTCATTTTTATCGTCTCTCTTTATTGTTTTCCCATTCAATTAAATCATATGTTACAAAAGGTAGGTAATATTTCTCTCTTGGGATGGAAATTGGGATTGAATTCACAACAGTGGACATGTTTTACATTACCAAGTAACGATCTTCAGCTTCATGCGAAGTTATACGACGTAATAGTAACGATAATTTCAATTCTAAGGAAGCCCAATATAATCTTTCTCAAGACCGTCATACAGATTTTTCCCACTTCGATCTGCTGTTATATTTGTCGCAATTGACGTATGTGAGAGGGATTGTCAAGAGAATCAGGTATGTTAAGGCTATCCCTTCTTTTCTTTTGGCATGATCTATACGACATGAACAAAACGAGCAAATGCACAACTTCCATAAATGACTCTATTCATAGAAATACAAGAGATACTTATGTTCTTGATTTCCCATGTGTCATATTATTTTATCATCTGTTCTTAGGTCTCAAAAATACGTAAGTTGGTAAAGTTTATTTCATGATATTAATCAGAGGCATAATGGTCTTATGACGTACCGAGAGATTTTATTAACGTATTTCATATGCATTTTGATGAATTTATACATGCACATTGACACACACACACACATATATATATATATGTGTGTGTGTGTGTGTGTGTGTGTGTATGTATGAGATATAGGAAAGGTTATGGTGTTATATACGCACCACCACCTGATCAACTGGTATATGTTGATCATTTTTCCCACAATAGCCGAGATGATATGATGGGATACCCTTAGAGGCTTGGTGATGTTATAAAACATGTACCTATGCACGACATGACATTCATACACATATGCATGACACTATAATTATTTCATGATTTACAGAGTTATCCAAACTTACAGGTTGAGTCATTTACTCTATATTTCTTCCATGTCTGTTATGCACTTATTTATGTGCCTTACATGGTACATTATTCGTACTGACATGCCTTTTGCCTGGGGACACTGCGTTTCATGCCCGCAGGTCCCGATAGACAGGTCGAGAGCCCTCCAAGTAGGCTATCAGCTCAACAGAAGATGTTGGTGCGCTCCATTTGCTTCGGATTTTCTTTTTGGTTAATATGATTTAGACGTGCATTGTTTGGTATGGCAGGACTCTGTTCCGACCTTTATAAAAATAATGTATTCATAGAGGCTTGTAGGCAGGTGTCATGTACATAAAAGATTGTATGGCCTTGTTAGCCTATGTTCAGTACACGAGTGGTTATTTTTGTCTTATAGGGCAGCACTTCATATGTATAAGTTTGTATTCCCTCGTGCTTACTCCGTTTCATTTACCTATGATAAAACGATATGAAAGACACATTACGTTTGTACTCGGTTGAGTAAGGTACCACGTTCCCGTCGCGGCCCATCGGTTTGGTTCGTGACAACTTTACTATATAAATAATCATTAATTGCATCACAAATTATTTTATGATGATTTTATCATCTAACTTCATCACTTATATCCATACTAGGTTTTAAATATTTTGCAATAATAGGCCATATATACTTATAATTAATTCCTTTATTTATGCAGAAAATAACCTTTTATATTTTTATAGTGTTAAATTATTTTCATTAATCATTTTATGCACAAATAATATTTTTACTATTTTATTTATCATTTTTACGAATTATTTATTAATTAAAAGTGGGTATTTAACTAATAGCCTATTTTTCTAAACTTATTTCGGACCAACCGCAGCCCAATACCTAAACACCTAGCCCAAATACCTAACCCAATATCCCCAGCCCAAACCAATAACCCCTTTAACCCAAAAAACCCGGTCGGTACCCATTTTATCCAACCCGCCCCATTCGCCTTTAATCCCAAAGATCAAAGGCTCCCGTTCACGCCCTCTATTTAATTATCTAAACCTACCCAAACCCTAGCCATTTTCACTGTAACGACCCGATTTTGGAGTCATGATGGCGCCTGTCATGGAACCAGGCAAGCCGCCCTTTTTTTCTAAGCTAAATTCGATTTCTAGTAAAAATACGATTTTAAACGAATTTATTGATAATACTAAGAGTCTGAAGTTTAAAAACAATATTTCAAAATAAAATTAAAAATCTCCAACCCCGGATCCGGTGTCACTCAGTCATGAGCTACTATATCATAAAATAAAGAAATGAAGAAATAGACAACATAGTCTCAAAATAAGTGCAAGGGGTGGAATAAGGAAGAGAAGACGAGGTCGCGATCGCCAGTTGCTACCTCGGCTACTCCAATGAAACTCTGACAACTGCTCAATATCCACTACCGGGTCCCGGTGTACCTGGATCTGCACACAAGGTGCAGGGGGTAACGTGAGTACACCAACTCAGAAGTAACGAACCCAAACTATGGGCTGAGAGGTAGTGACGGACAAAACCTCAGAATTTACAATAAACAATATACAGAAATTAGACATGCTAACAGTTTATCAAAATGAGTAATTAAGCCAAGTATTCCAGTATACTCTACATGCCATCATAAAGATATATATATGAAACCAGTGTGGATATGCACATAGTGCTCACAACCCTCACAAATCAGTCCACTCAGTACCGTATATGGCTCTCAGGCCCAGGGAAATGTCCATCCCAGAATGTACAGAATCATTGGTGACCGTAGTCACTCCGTACAGAGGAAATAGGCCAATCCAGCCTCACAGAGAAAGTCCATCTCCTGAATACAACACTCGGACAAGATCCATGTCCAGGGATGATCCATCCCTCACATAACATCCACTTCGGACATGATCCATGCCCAGGGAAATTCCATCCCTCAACATCAATTGCGCTCACTGGGAGTGTAACGACTCCGAAGGGGCCCTAGTTACCCAGATGCCATATCAAGCCAACAAAGGCATGATTTAAGTATCGCTGTGGCATGCAGTCCGATCTCATAACTGTCTCAATAACGGCTCTCGGCCTCACTTAGTCATTACTCTCCAGTCTCACTCACATGGATCACAGATGCATCCATCAGCCCGAAACAATGATAAGTATGCATATAATTAACAATACTGAGACTGAGATATGAAGTGATATGCTATAACAGGACTGAGTATATGAAATCAAATAATCACAAAATGAGACAGTAATATACGACCACTCGGGTCTCAGCATTTTTGGCGTGAAGTCTAGCATTTATACTTAACATGATTCCTAACAGGTTCACAATTACCACATTAACAGAAGCACATATATCATCAGGGAATAACCACTAAGTGGTGCCATGGGATAATCCAGGCCACAAATACTCGGTGCACGCCCGCACGCCCGTCACTTGGCATGCGTTTCACCTCAATTATCGTCATAAATAATTTAGCTCGGGATTTCGAACCCTCAAAACCAAGTTTGGAAACGTTACTTACCTCAAAACCGGCTAAATACTATTCCGCAGTGCCTTTGCCTCTAAATTCGGCCTCTGAGTGCTCCAAATCTACCAAAAATCAGATGTATATCATTATAATATGCCAAGGAACGAACCCTAATCAAAATTTATCAAAAATACTCAAAAATCCCGAAATTGGTCAAACCCGACCCCGGGCCCACATCTCGGAACTCGATGAAATTTACACCACAAAAATCCTCATCCTGCCACGAGTCTATACATACCAAGAACACTGAAATCGGAGTCCAAATGCCCCCTCAAATTTCCATTTTAAGGTCTCTAAATCACAAGCCCTAAATACTTATTTAAGAACTATTTTTTCCCCAAAGTTCCACCACTAATCCAACCTTTAATCATATATAAATGAGTTTTCAGTCCAAAATACTTACCTCAATGAAGAAATATCGATTTCCCTCTTCAAAACCCCTTCAAAAGCTTCAAGCCCGAATAACAATGGTGAATGAATGATAAAAATTCGTTGAGGGTTCTTTTTATAGGTTCTACCCAGCTATGACCGCACTTTCAGTGCTTTTCTCGCACCTGCAGACTCGCACCTGCGGTCTTAGGTGCGCACCTACAAAAAATGACTTAAGTCCGAAATTCCGTACCTGCGACCAATCCTCCGCACGTGCGACTCCGCAGGTGCGGTCCAAGTCTCGCACCTGCGACCTTTGCTGACCCAGCCAACTTCTGCATCTGCGGAGCCTTGTCCGCTTCTACGGGCTCGCACCTGCGGTCCCCATTCGCAGGTATGGAAACAGCAGAAAGTTTCCCACCAGCAGCTCCAAAATGCCAAAAATCATGTCATTACCCATCCGCACTCAACCCGAGGACCTCGAACCCAACCAAAAATACAAACAAGTCATAAATGATCACCCGGACTTGGTCGAACTCTCGGAACACCCAAATTAACATCGAAACACCAAATCAACCCATGATTCAAGCCTAAAGATATTCAAAATTCGGAAATTCACAAACCATGCTGAAACTAACCAAAACTCCTCCGAATGATATGAAAATTTGCACACACATCTAGAATGACGCTACGAACCTGCTTCAATTTCTAGAATTCCATGACCCCGATAGCCTATTTTCCACTGCCGACCGGAAATCGCCAAAAACTAACTTTTGCCAATTCAAGACTAATTCTACATTTGATCTCAAAACTACATTCCGAACACGCCCCTAAGTCCCAAATCACCTAACGAAACTATCTGAGCCATAAAATACACATTCTGAGGTTGTTTACCTATAAGTCAACTCCCGATTGACTTTTCCAACTACTAAGCTCATTTTAGAGGCTAAGTGCCTTAATTCTCACCATGACCACTCTGAACCGGAGTCAACCAACCCAATGCCACACAAAAGAGATGAACCAAACAAGCAATGAAGCCGAAATGGGGGAAACGAGCTAAACTCTCGGAACGAACGGCTAGGTCATTAAATTCACTACTCCCCGTCCCTAAATCCTCTCTACTCTCCCATCCCCCCTCCCCCACCCCTCCTGAAGAACCCTAACCCTAACGGTCACACCCCAAATCCCCTCTCTCAATCACTCTTATAATGGGATTCCCTTCCTGTTTACTTACCATATCTATATATTTTCGCTACTGGTTGATTCTCTATGGTATTACTTAGTACTTGCCTAAACATGGCAAGTACTACAACTCCGATTCTGTCCGATTGACTCCCATTTCTTGAATATGGATGATATTCCATCTACACACGTTTATTCTACCGTGTGAGTCCGATTCTGTCTATATTTTTGATGATTCTGATTTACCCTAAAATTAGGGTTTACAGATTTTCTTCAAATCGAACCACAATTGGTTCGAGTCTTTGATTTTGGGTGTTTTCTTTTCTATGTTCTCCCTATTATGTGTGAGTTTGACTTTACTTGTTCAGATTCTTCCGATTTCTTTTCACTTGCCTTAAGAGTTAAAATTTTCAGATCTTGTTTTCTTAATCATTTCCACTCACTAATTTTTGTGCTATCTATGTCTCTATTAATCTTTGTGTGTGAATATTCTATCAATATTTTGTTTTCCTAAAATTAGGGTTTTCTTATTTCATTTTCCCTAAAACCGATTTTATTTGATTCTGCATGATGATACATCCTTATTTGTGTTTGATTTACACTTTTTCTTATGTATTTGCTCGATCTTTGTCACTATATAAACCCCTTCCATTTCCCCTTTAGGGAAGACCTAGAATCACTATAATCTCACTAAAAACATAAGGCTTTTGCTCTATGGTTGTTTTTCTATCTTGTTCTATCTCTGGTTGTTGGCTGGTTGAAAGTGAAGGCCAGAAATTCTGGGGTTCTCACCATTGTGGTATTATTCTCTCTTTTCTTGCTTAATTGGTGAGTTTCTGTACCTTGCCATTTCATTCTTATGTATCTGTGACTTGTCTATGTGGTCTAGTGTGCTTAGGTTTATTTTTTAAGCATGATTCTGTCAACTTACGTTTGTCTGAATCTCTTTAGTACTTTAATACTGCTAGCTCCGAGATTGTTCGTGCTTGGTTTGAATAATATGAATCCTCTTAAGTGTTAGTTTAATACCTTCTAAATTCCTTCCTGTATGCAGCTTTGTTAGTTCTGCACTTGCCTTAAAGTTTTTTTAAAAGTAATCTATTATGTTAACACTAGAATACCTATAGGTGATATTGACAAGTTCACCTATTCTGAATCTTTGGAATGTTTGCCTTGATGTGTTCGAATAACTGCTAAGGCCTTTTCTGTCGCTTATGTTCCCTGATATTGTGTTTTTAGCATGTCTCTAGTTCATTTGATTCCATACTCTTACGAATGATTGCTTTACCCTAGAGTACTTATCAGATTAATGTTTTACTACCATGTCTAAATGGTGTTTGATGTAAAATATGCTTGTCCTTAATACTGGCATGTACAGTTAGCCTAATAAGATGTGACGACCCAAAGGGGTCATCACCTATTTTATTACCCATTACGTACTTCCGAGGCCTTGAAAACCTCATCTGTAGTTGCCTCGATTTGCATGCACAGTCCAGGCGCGCAGTCTGGGCGCGTAGCCGAACAGCTTAAATATGATTTTTTTGTGAAAAATGCTAAGATTTGATATTAAAATTAGTAAATTTGACTCCGGTCAGCATTTTGAGTAAACAGACCCGGACCCGTGATTTGACGGTTCCTGAGGGTCCGTAGGAAATATGGAACTTGGGTGTATGCCCGGAATCAAATTCCGAGGTCCCAAGCCCGAGAAATGAATTTTTGACAAAAATTATTTTTCTGAAATTTTTAAAGAAAAGTAAAATAAACATTGGTTAGAATGTGTTGGTATCGGGCCCGTATTTTGGTTTCGGCACCCGACACAGTTCTTATAATGGTTTAAGATATTTCTGTGAAGTTTGGTTGAAATTGGACGTCGTTTGACGTGTTTCGGACTTAAAACTCTAAATTTGAAAGTTTCTGAGGTTTGAAGAAAAACTAGTGATTCTGAGGTTTGATTCGTTGTTATTGATGTTATTTTGGCGATTTGATCACACGGTTAAGTTCGTAGGATGTTGTGTGAGTTATCTGTGAAATTTGGTGTCATCCCGAGTTGTGTAGGTCAGTTCGACACATTGTTAGCGAAGTCTAGAAAACTTAAAGTTCCTAAGTTTGGTTCTTGGGGTTTGGGGGTGTGATTTCGAGTTCTAGCGTTGTTTTGGGTTTTCTAAAGGCTCGAGCGAGTCTGTATTACGATTTAGGACTCGGTTGTATATTTGGACTAGGGCTCGGGTGAGCCGAGGTGCCTTTCGGGCACCTAGTGGGGCTAAAAACCAACAAACAGAGCTGTTGGTGCACCTGTTCTGGTGTGACCGCAGGTGTTGTTGCTCAGTCGCAGGTGCGGGACTGCTCCTGCGGTCCCCAGCATCGCATGGGTGATCACCCAAGGGCCTGGCCAATCATCGCAGGTGCGGAAAATGTTTCGCAGGAGCAGAGCCGCAGGTGCGGTCTCCACTCCGCAGGTACAGGACCAGGTTCCCCAGTCCATTTTCGCAGGTGCGAGATCGCAGGTACGGTCCCCAAAGCCGCAGGTGCGGAATCACTATTCAGGCAGTGTGTTTTATATACGGGTTTTAAACCCATTTTTCTCATTTCCTTCTTCTTCCTTGGGAGATTTTCCTCCATTGTTAAGGACTAACGACCTGGTCTTCTAAGGTTAGTCAACTCTACTCAGAAATTAGCTTCATGCATGGATTCTAGCTTAATTAATTACATAATTAGTGCAAAAATTCAAGAATTTGGCTAGTAACTTAGAACTTGTAATCATTTCAGAATTTTCTGTGAATTGGCCATGGAACGTAAGAATCGTATATTAATGATCCTTAGGCTTTGGGTGAGTGTTCCCTTCGAGAATTATAGGAATCCGAGCGAGCCCAGGGTCGAATTTTGTTATTTTGGAAGAATGCTAAGAAATGGATAATTTGTCTATGAAATTGAATTATTTAAATCCTTATTGATATACTTGAGTTGATTACGTCTAGATGATACCATTCCGGAGTTGAATTCTAAAGGAAAGGCGGTGTTAGAGGGTTGATTGCTATACTTTGGACCCGAGGTAAGTGTTTGGTCTAACCTTACCTTGAGGGAATAGGAGTTGAGTCTTATTTGCTACTTGCTAATTTTCAAATGCGATGTATAGGCATGGTGACGAGTATCTATACATTGGTGTCTAGCATGACTGTGAGTCCTTATATTGCGAATATTCTGATTTTGTTGTAATTTCCATACTTAATTGATGATTTCTATATGTTGTAAAGAGCATGTGAAGGGAATTGTAATCTTTAAAACTCCTTTGGAGAATTGGCTCAAATTGTGACACGAATGATGAAGATATATGAGATAATTGAATCCTTTGGAGCATTGGATCAAGTAATAGAGTAAATTATGAAATGAAAGTGAAAGAAAGAGAAAGAGTTACTAAAATTTACCATTGCCGGGTCGTTTTTGCGCTTAGTGATTATCTCCCTTGCTAGGATGTTGAGATTGATGTTGTTGTTCCCTTGCCGGGATTTAATTATTTAATTGATGTTCCCTTGCCGGGGTTTCTATTTTATCCTGCTTAATCCCTTGCCCTTGTTTGTGATTGTTTTTTGGGTGAGGAAGAGTATTAAAGAACGAAGGGTGATGTCGTGCATTGTTTGATATTGTCTCCCTTGCTGGGATGTTGAGATTTCTGTTATTGTTCCTTTGCCGGGATTACTATTTCTATTCTATCATGTTTACTCCCTTACCCTTGTTTGTGATTGTTGTTTGGGTGAGGAAGAATGCTAAAGTGCGAAGGGTGATGCCGTTCATTGTTTGATATTGTGAGGAAGAGTGTTAAAGCACGAAGGGTGATGCCGTGCATTGTTTCATATTGTGATGAAAGAGAGTAAAGCACGAAGGGTGATGTCGTGACGTATGATGTACCATTCCGGACCGATATTCATTGATTATACTGTGATGAAAGAGAGTAAAATCACGAAGGGTGATGCCGTTCCATGATTTACATTGATTACATTATACATTATACTGTGAGGAAAGAGAGTAAAAGCACGAAGGGTGATGCCGTTCCATGATTTACATTGATTACATTATACATTGCATAGTGAGGACGAGAGTAAAAGCACGAAGGGTGATGCTGTGCAAGTTTTTGACTTCTGGTCCTTATTGATATTCTGGCCTTGTTGTTCTTTTCCTTATTTGAGATTTCTTATGTGAAACTGTTATCTCCCAACAACATGTTCCCCTTCCTTTATAAATTTTTTCTCCCCTATATTTCTTATCCGTTGTATATATGTATATATTTATTTGAACTGCACAGGTTTACTTGGTAGTCTGGTTCTAGCCTCGTCACTACTTCGCCAAGGTTAGGCTAGGCACTTACCAGTACATGGGGTCGGTTCTACTGATGCTACACCTGCACTTCTATTTGTTGTGCAGATCACGCAGCCGGACCCGGAGGACATCATTAGTGGGAGTGTCTTCCAGCTTATCCTAGAGGCTTCAAGGTATACCCGCTGGCGTTCGTGGGCTTTGGCGTCTCTCTCCCATCCCTATGTCATCGCTTCTGTCTTGTTTTTCCTCTAGTTTCAGAGGCAGTCATGTATTTCTATTCAGACATGTATTTAGCACTCTTATAGACAGTTCGTGAGTTTGTGACTCCGGGTTTTGGGAAAATTATGCGTCGATGTTTTATGTTGTCTTTACTTAGTTTTGAAACCATATTTATTTATTTTCGTTGTTAAGTTGTGAACTGTTTTTAGCTTATTCTATTAAATTGATGTTTTCATGCTAGTTTAACTGTACACGTTGGCTTGTCTAGCGGGTTTAACGTTAGACGCCATCACGGCCCGATGGTGGGATTTCGAGGCGTGACATTAGACCTTTCAAGGTTTAACTTGTTAAGCATTATACACTTGAGTCAGACAAATCTTTGTAAATCCTGCCAACTTGTTTTCCTAACTCTTTCAATGAAATTATGCCTATGTATTTAAGCCTTGCTATCCTTTTTGATCAACTACTATGTGTTTTGAACTCTGCTATATTTTCTTCTTTAAATGAAGTATGTCTTTTCAAATTCTGTCCCTTAGTCATTGCCTACTCTTTTATGTGTTATCTATGATATCCTGAATCCCCATCCTTAGCCAGCTAAAGGCCAAAGCCATTTAGGTTCTGCCCTTGACCTCTCCAGTGTGAGCTCTTCTCGAGGTCCATGTGACACCCTTGAGAACTCTGATACACTAGAGAGTTGGGTTATGTGTGCGTATCTTTGGAATATGGGTGAATCACTCACCACTGGTTATTGTGTATTCATGAACATGAGCTTTGCAGCTGTTATAGGTTGAAGGCATGGCCTGTCCAGGTGTATTTGGGCCTGTTATAGGCTCTCTATAGTTTTACTTATATTTGTAGGTCATTCATTAACTGTGGTCTATAATAATTTTGTAATAAAAATTCTGGGGTGTTTATTAAAAATGGGAAAGGGTCCTTGCTTTACATTCGTGATAAGTTGGGTAGAAATCTTGCCTATAGGTTTTGTACTATATTGTCAAAGTTATATGTTAGAAATCCTGCCTATAAGACTCGTATTGTGCTGTTGAAATTATATGGTAGAAATCCTGCCTATAGGATTAATGTTGTGATATGTTAGAAATCATGCTTTTAGGTGTATTAATTTGTCCAGTAATTATGTGTTAGCAACCATGCCCACAGGGTCAATACTTGACTTAGTGATGTTCTGGTCCAATGTTTGCAAATTCCTGCTTGTATACTGTTCGGTTTAATTGTAGAAACTCCTATAGGGATTAAAATCAGTTTTAATTACAGAAATCATGCTGATAGGGTTTAAAATCAGTTTAATTGTAGAAATAATGCCTACAGGGTTTTAAATAAGTTTTAATTATAGAAATCAAGCCTATAGGGTTTTAAATCAGTTTAATTGTCGAAATCATGCCTATAGAGTTTAAAATCAATTTTAATTATACAAATCATGCCTATAGGGTTTTAAATAGTTTCATTTATCGTCCTACTCATCTCCTTAAGATTATGTGATACCGTGCTAATTATCATCACTAGAAATTATGCCTATAGGACCCGATTAATTAGTTATGAATATGCTTATCACTGTCAATTGCTACGTGAATCACCTCGACAACATGCCTAGCCTGGCGTTATCCAGGCACCAAAGCCCAAACGCCAGGCCTAACCTGGCGTTATCCAGGCGCCAGAGCCCAAACGCCAGCCCTGGCCAGGCGTTATCCAGGCGTTTGGCCTGTAACGCCTGGCCCCTGATCCGGTCAAATCCGAGTTTTGAAGAGTTTTAAGTGTTTCCCGGTTGGAATAGAAGTCTTCTACACGTTTAGGGTGTATCCCAAACATATAAATAGACCCAAAAACACAACTTGTAAAAAAAGGAAGCGATTAAAGTGAAGAAAAGCATGTGGATTACTACTCAGCAAAGCAGAAACACCGATTTTTATCTCCTTATTTCAGTACTTTGTAATTCAATTATGAAAGTTATTTTAGAATTCTTATGAATATGAGTAGCTAATTTTCTTAATCTAGGGTTTTGGTGGAACCCGTTGGGGGANGTTCTTGTTGTAGTTGATTGAAGGGCCCTCAATTAGCTGTGCCTATTTATTATGTATCTACTTGAGAAAGAGTGCAGATTTAGTTAATTGTTTGAACAACACCACTTCCGGAGTATAGATGAAAGTCATAACCGAGGGTTTAGAAGTTGGATTAGAAATAACGATACTTAGGGTGCAATCTAAAGTGAACTGTAATGCAATCTAGCTAGCGTAACTTGAGAGAGTGCATCTAGTAAATTATCATAATTACTTGAGAGAGAATTATGATAGATAGAGTGTTCATGATTGATAGAGATAATTAATCAAGTTATATGAAATATCCGAGAAGTAAGTTCACCAACGGGGGAAACCATAGCCTTAGACCTTTATCATAATTGTTTACAACACATTGTTAGTAATCGTTAGTTATTATTATTGTCAGTAGAACTAGTAAAACATCACCAATTTATATTCAAAAAGTCTTGAGAGAATTGATTGAGTAAAAGTTGCGTATTCTAAAGACTTGATTGACACGTAAATTCCCTGTGGGATCGACTCTGGGCATAATACCCCAAATTATATTTGCAACGCCCGTTTAGTCTTTTATTATACATAGTTTAGCGTGATCAAATTTTGGCGTCGTTGCCAGGGAACTTTAACGGTGTTATCAATTGAGTTGGAAGAAATACAAAATTCTGAAATATAGCCAATTTTCTTTAAATTTTCGTTTATACATTGAAAGTTTAAAGTTTGCTAACGTGTTGCAGGTG